>PVLA01016559.1:0-20327 GCA_004027455.1 Hydrochoerus hydrochaeris
AATACACCACATCAACAGAGCCAAAAACAAAAACCACATGGTCATCTCAATAGATGCAGAAAAAGATTTTCACACAGTCCAACATATGTTCATGATAAAAACCCTTCAGAAACTTAGAATACACGGCATCTACCTCAACTTTATAAAGGCCACCTATGACAAACCAACACCCAACATTATACTAAATGGAAAAAAAAAAACTGAAAGTTTTCACTTTAAAATCAGGAACAAGGCAAGGATATCCACTATCACCACTCCTTTTCAACATAGTTCTGGGAACACTAGCCAGGGCAATCAGACAAGAGAGAGAAATGAAAGGAGTAAAGATAGGAAAGGAAGAAGTTAAATTATCATTATTTGCAGATGACATGATACTCTATATAGAAGACCCAAAAAACTCCAGTAAAAGACAACTAGAGGTAATACACAAGTTCAGGAGTGTAGCTGGATACAAAGTCAATGCTCAAAAATCAATAGCATTCCTGTACACAAACAAAAACTCATTGAGAGAGAAATTATGGAAATATAGCCCTTTACAATAACATCTAAAAAAATGAAATGCTTAGGAATCAACCTAACTAAAAATGTAAAAGACCTATATGATGAAAATTATACTATGCTGAAAAAGGAGATTGAAGAGGATATTAGAAAATGGAAGGACATTCCTTGCTCTTGGTTAGGAAGAACAAACATTGTGAAAATGGCCATACTCCCAAAACTTTTATACAGATTTAACACAATCCCAATCAAAATACCATTGACATACCTCACAGATCCAGAGAAAACACTCCTAAAATTCATTTGGAAACAGAAGAAACCTAGAATAGCAAAGGCAATTCTAGGCAACAAAAGCAAGGCAGGAGGCATCACAATTCCTGACTTGAAGCAGTACTATAAAGCCACAGTGGTAAAATCAGATTTGTACTGGCAAAGAAATAGGCCTAAGGATCAATGGAACAGATTAGAAGATGCAAGCACAACTACAAAAACACTTAGCCACTTGATATTTGACAAAGAGGCTAAAATATGTCCACTGGAAGGATAGTCTCTTTAATAAATGATGTTGGAAAAATTGGTTCTCTACATGCCAAAGATTGAAACTAGATCCATGCATATCACCATGCACAAAACTAAAGTCTAAATGGATCAAAGACCTCAATATTAAAACAGAAACACTAAGTCTACTGGAAGTCAAGTTAGGTAGAAGTCTTGGAAATATAAGGGTAGGCAGAGAATTCATGAACAAAACGCAAGCTGCACGGGAAACACTTCAAAGAATCAACAAATGGTATCACATATTATTGAAGTTTCTGCACTTCAAAGGAAATCACCAACAGAGTGAAAAGGAAACCAACAGAGTGTGAAAAAAATTTTAACCAGCAACCCCTCAGACAAAGGACTTGTGTCCAGAAAATATAAAGAATTGAAAAACATCAAGCCCCCCAAATTCAAAGACCCTCTCCAAAAATGGGCATCTGAGATGAACACACAGTTCTCAGAGAAAGATATACAAATGGCAAACAAATACATGAAGAAATGTTCACCATCACTGATCATTTGAGAAATGTAAATTAAAACAGCATTGAGATTCCACCTTACTCCTGAATCTTTGTTGGATCTTTGAGCAGAACTGTTTGTAGTCTGACTGTTTGAATATTTACTATGTACCCTTTAACTTTGTAACTTGAACAACTACATCCAGGATGACAGTATATAATTTATAAATTACTGATTTCTTAGAGGGACTTTTTCTCATTCTCCTTTTTCTTTCTTTTAGAATTCTGTATTGTTGCTACCCTTTTTTCTGTTTTGCTTTTTTTTCTTCTCTTTAAATAAAATTTTAAAAATGTATAATTGCTATTGTAAGAAAAAAGGAAATAGGAAGCACTATAAAAGATATAGCTGCATGTATTTTAGATGTGTGGGATTGATGACCATATTTCTAGGTTCTTGTTGGATTGTTGAACATATCTGTTTGCACTCTCACTGCTTTAACGTCTACTTTGTGTGTTTTAATTCTGTAACTTGAATAAGTGTTTCTAAAAGAACATTATATAATTTATTAACTAGTGATTTCTTACTGTTTATGTTCTTTTCTTGAAATTCTGTAATATTTCTACCTTTTTCCTGTTTTTTGTCTTTAAATAAAAAAATTAAAATATAAATTGAAAAAAACTCAATGAAAATGTAGTGCAGAAATAAGTATTAAAAAACAAATGATAATTTTCTTCAACTCATGTCTTATTATTTTATTTATTTATTTATTTGTTACTGTGGATTGCATTTATGAACTCTCACTTACCAGGCAAGCACTTGAGCCACTGAACTAAATCCCTGGCCCTTGTTTATTTAGATTATACCTCACAGACTATAAAATATTACATGATATATTGTGATCTCATTGTGCATACGTGTCATTCCATAAAATAAATGCAAAAAATGTGCTTAATCATGTAATGAGTCCACTGATGATTTCACTATGGAGTAGGTCATCATTTTATCTGGCTTGTTAATTTACTCTTCTCAATTTGTATATTTCTTTCATACCAGAATTAAGGCAGGCCAGTCCTGTGGGCCCAGAGTCTAGAACCCTCCCTTGTGTTCTAAGCCCTGGGGTTTGATTATAAAGCAGTTTTGGCACTAGAGGTAACTCTGATACCTACTGCAGCAAAGCTGAACAGGGACCAAATGTTCCCTGTTATTCAGTTGCCCTCCCATCCTACTAGTTCCCCCATGAAGTGAGAAGTCTTTAATAAGACAGAAAGTGCTAGTGAAGACAGCAGTATAAAGGTAGCATAAAGAACACTGAAAGTACTCCCAGCTTCAATAATTGTTAAATGAAATTAGTCAATGGCTTGATTCACTTTTACATTAATTTTCTAAATTTCACATTCTAAATTAATTTTAAAGAAAGAGTAAAATGAATGTATCTTTGAAGAGCAATGAGTGAACTGACTCTTAAACCCCTCTATGTCAGATCCATTTGGGAAACTATTTTTCATGTCTTTTCATAGTGTGTAACAAGATTTTCACATGGCATTGTTTCTTTCAGAAATGAAAACTGAAGAATATTTTTAAATATCAAAGGTAAAGAATTTTCTCACAGTTTAAGAAATCCTGATATCTAATAATCAACACCAAATATTTTGTTATATAATTGCTGAAAGATGGGCTCAAGTAGTTTAATATATTAGAGATATGCATATGCATATTTCTTGTATATGATACAAATGTATGTATGGCTGATATATTCCTAAAATATATAAGCATTATTTTAGAAGAACATCAGTGTGTTGATGGGGTGTATCTGTATCAAACAAGAATTTCTAAATGTCACCCAGGATCTTTATCCAGACATCAACTTGGCAAAGCGAATTCTTGACTCCCTGTCCACTTTTACACCAAATGACAGATTTAACAGCCATAATGGCACTGAGCTTTTTTACCACAGGCATATCTGGATGCATTAAAATCAGCAAGCAGATCAATGTCCACAAAATAGTCTCCGTGAACAAAGTGGGGTGAAAATTAGTATTAAAGTACACTCACACAGGTTCGTGACGCAAGTCCTTTCCTTCCTCAGAACCCTCCTTTCAAAACTACAGCACCAAACAAATGATAACCCCATGAAAAATCTCTTATTTATAGCATGAGCTTCTTACTGATAAAAAAGAATAAAAAGCCATCCAGTATGATTCCCTCATATCTGCACTGTGCACAAGCCAAGGATTTCTTCGTAGCTCATGCATCATAGATTTCATTCATGTCAAGCAAAACATACGCAGGCACCTCTAAGTTACTAATTCTTCTTCCTTAACACATAGATAATATTGTATATCATCCTAAAATATTGTTAGAGAGAGGATTTTTGACACTAGCTTCTGCTTTCTTTCTGAGCATATTTATTACTAATATTACAATTCCATCGATAGTTTCTTTAGCCGTGTTTGACACACAGAATGGAGCTATATATGCTCCAGCACTAGACACTCACACCATCAGAACTTCAGATGACTCAAGTGCCTCTCTATTAAAATATAAAAGTTCTGTACCCCACACCAAAGGCGGTGAGTCAGTCACAGAGGATGAATCATTTGGAAATAGAAAAAGTTAAAGCAGAATCTCTAGATTATAGAACATTTCCATCGCAACTAGGTGTTTAAATCACCTGAAAGTCTGGTTGACTGTAAACTTTACAAGGAAGAAAAGCTCCAAAGGTTTCAGCTTTTGGTCAAAATTTACATAGGCATCTAGGTCCTAAATGTAGCAGTGCTTTCTGCTGACTCCTCAGAAACATCAGAGGCTTTTGAGCCCTTCCTTCCAGCCCTCTTCTCTCACCTTTGTCATCTCTCCTTTCTCTCGTTTCTCTTAACATTTCTTCTCTTCCATCTTTTTCCCTTTTTGAGTGATCTTAGATTTTTCTACATGATTTTGAAATGGGTGTTTCTCCTTTACTCAGGGAAGGGAAAAATTCACATCATATAAGCCAGAGACTTTATAAGGAAGCAGAGGGACATGCTAACTAATCCTGCAAGAAATAGTCTGCCAGACTTGTATGTTCCTGTTTGGCTGAAAATGAACTGGAGAATAGTGGTAAATGAATCCTCAGTCAAATGCAATTCAAATTTTTAGATATTCATAAATGTACTTCTTACTAGCAATGTTTTTCCTGCTACATATGTGAAATCATGACACTTGTAGATTGATTTGTCCCAGCATCTACAGATCTGTATTGCATATTCACCACTACAGACCAGAGCACATTTTCTCTATGATGTTATTTGGAGCTGTACTATTTACATTATTCTTTTCACCACTATTTATCAATTAGTGAACCACATTTTAATAATGATTCTATTTTGGAGAATTAAGGGTACAGTGTAACACAAACATAAAAGCAAAATTATAAATTCAATAATGTTAGTTGCCACAAACTGTATCCTATTACCTATGTTTTTGCAGACAAACAAACCAAAGAGGTCCTTAAAAGGACATATAGGACCTTAGAGGATATAATAATTATGAATTGTATGAATGATGGGCTTTCCATGCATATAAAATTAATCTTACATTTCATATTTATTTAGTGCTGTAAGAAAAATGGTTTCAAGGATATTTTTTAATCCAAATAGACAGCTTCCAGCATGGCCTGAAACCATACTCTAAAAATGCTCTGACTGTCAAAATGTCATGTTTCTTCTCCCATATTTTTACTTCTAAATTCATTAGTCAGTGCTCTTTTTTGTCTCATTCCTCAGAGACATATTTGTACACACACACACACACACACACACACACACACACACACAGACACACTAATTAGGAAATAAATTAGAAGGAACTCTGTGCCTTGACCTATTATCATAATCTAAAGCAATTAATAAAGAGCACAGGAGCATAAAAATTTATCTTGACCTTAGAGTGCTTATCTCAAAGAAACCAGATAAAGCACAGTAGTGGCTGTCATTTCCCCACTACCGACATGGTCTCTACAGAATATGAAATGACTGCAGCCTTAGTCAAGAGGGATCCTGTGTTATCTTAAGAGCACAAAGAAACTGAAAGAAAACACCATGCTACAGAAAAGCAAATTATTGCTCACTACAACACTAATTATATTTCATATCTATTTAGGGAAGACAATTCTGGAAAAATCCAAAATACAACTCTGACGCATACTCAATGCTGTAATTAATAGCCATCTATATTTATGAATAAACATTTTGATGGATTTTCTATGCATATTAGCTTTAGTTTCTTTTTTCTTATAAAATATAAGTGCTAGTATTTGTATTGCTTAAATGCATATTACAGATCAAAAAGGAAACTGTTTGTGAAATTAATTTGAAACTTGAAAGTAATTGCATAAATAAGCATTTTGATATAATACACCTTGCTCAAATAAATGAATAACAGGTAATAGATGAAAGTAAACATGATCATACAAATTATTCCATAATTTATTATTTCTTAGAATAAGCTTAAATATATGTTGAAGACACTAGAGACAATTACTTTAAATAACATTGACCTAAGGTCATATATAGATCTTCACATAACTATGTATGACTAAAATGGTATAACTAGACATAGGGTGATTTAACCAGCATCTACTGGAAACATGAAATGACAGGCTGTATTCTATAGAACATTAGTTCTATGCTCTGCACTGTGAGGTGGAGCATTACTATACATGCTATGTAAATGTTCACTGCATAACATTGATAGAAGGCAGAAAGAAGGGCAGTATTAACTGAGTCCTGAGCATTTTGTTTTCTGTTACATCATTAATTTTAAATGGGATATTGAGTAAGATATCTTACTTTAGATAAGGAATTTATGAGATCAGTTGCACATCATTTTTTTAAATTTCTTTTTTTATTTAAAAAATAAGAGGGTAGAAAAACTACATAATTTCAAAAAAACAGTAAGAAATTACTAGTTGATAATTACATATTTTCCTCTTAGAAGTAGTTGTTCAAGTTATATAGGTAAAGCATACAAAGTGGACATTTAAACAGTGAGACTGCAAACAGTTCTGTTCCCCTGTCCAACAAAAACTTAGTCATATGGTTATCAATCTTACACACTTAAACATACATGCAGTTATATCCTTTAGAGTACTTTCATTATCTTTCTTTTTTTACAATAACTATGATCAATTCTTGTAAACTCTTTAGAAGTTCTACGCATGCATGAATCTCTACATGCATGCCTATCCTTTCTGTATTAGAGGGAAAAACAAATCAAAACAAGACAACAAAGCAAATTCCTAGAAAAACATGAAACAGAAAAGTCATATAGAACCACAATACTAGGTGATCTATAGTAGTTACTATGATGTCTCTTTGTT
Organism: Hydrochoerus hydrochaeris; assembly: GCA_004027455.1. NCBI lineage: Eukaryota > Metazoa > Chordata > Mammalia > Rodentia > Hydrochaeridae > Hydrochoerus > Hydrochoerus hydrochaeris. Next base: position 6,854 of record PVLA01016559.1, read on the forward strand.
ATTTTCAATAGAATTGTCTATATCATCAGGCACAGTATAATTGAACATAGCAGTATATACCAATATTAATAAAAATAAAACACTGGTGACATTATATGACTTCAAAAGCAGTTAATAATCCAACTGGAATGGGTATCCTGTTGAATCTTGCTGTCTTCAGAATAGTTGCCTTGGGCCAGGGGTTTAGATCAGCAGCATAAGTGCCTGCTTGGCAAATGCAAAGTCATGAGTTTGATCCCTTGTAAAAAAAATAGTTGCCTCTACATACCAGATTCAAATAAAATCAGTAAAGACAAAAAGAATAATCAAACTGCTGTGGGAATCCTATTGAATCTTGTCTTCAGAGTAGTTGCCTCTACTCTCAGGCTTGATACTATCAGGCATACCAGATTTTAATAAAATCAGTCAAGACAAAACAGAAATCTAATAAACCAGATTCAAATAAGACCAGCCATAGTAGGAGAGTATAGGTAATACAGGGCTTCAGCTTAAGATAATAGGAAATTAAGGATAGTTGCCATGGTATATCTTACTATTTTTGAGATAGCTGTCTGTGCTTTCAAATCTAGTATGAGTTGACAGACTGAAACAATAAAATCAAACTAAACAGCAATAAGAATAACGTGGCTTTTAAATCCTGATACACTACTAACAATGTCCTCTCCCTTCCTTTTTTAGACAATTCCTCCCCTTTCACTTTCTCAGAATGCCTTGTACATTTCAGTTTCCACTAACTCCTTTAGGTTTTAGATTGGGGAGCAACCCCCTATCTACCTAAGTTGTTCTGAAACGTTTTACCCTTGAGCTTGATCATGAGCTGTATTCCTTTACTTACTAAAGCCTCAAGGTTTCCCTTGCATATAACTGAGTAGTTCTCCACTGCACAAAAATGTCATGAGTTTCTAAACTATCAGCAGCTGCTGGATGAGCTGTCCCTATTTCTCCTTGGTTCCCTGTCACATGGAGCATTGTTTTCTCACCTTTGACTTTTGGTTCATTAACTCTCTTTCAGGTTGATTGTATTTCCTATTCCGAGCATTTTGATGGACCCTATCTCCTGACCTACTTTGCCTGTGATTCTTTTTGTTAGTGTATCCAAGCCATCTGTGTTAGTGCTTGTAGCCAATCTTCTCTGCCTCATCTCTGCTATGATGCATTTCAACCACTGATTGTTTACTTTTCTCCTTTCCACAGTCTGCCCCATTCATTGTTCCTGGAATCCTGGTGATTTCTCTCTCTCTCTCTCTCTCTCTCTCTCTCTCTCTGTCCTTCAGTATTTTTTGTAGGCTTGGATTGGTGGTCACGAACTCCTCTAGTTCCTCCTTGTCATGGAAACATCTTGTTTCTCCACTAATTTTGAGAAATAGTTTTGCAGGGTACATCAATCAGGGTTGGAGGTTATTTTCTTCCAGGGCTTGGAACACTTTGTTCCAAGCTCTTCTTGATTTGATAGTTTGTGTCGAGAAGTCTGTTGTGATTTTGATGGGTTTTCCTTTATAGGTGATCTGTCTCTTTTCTCTGACCACTTTTAATATTCTGTTCTTGTGATGAACTTCTGGGATCTTGATTATTATATGTCTGGGTGTAGATCTGTTTTGGTTGTAGCTGCCTGGAGTTTTGTATGCCTCATATATCTGAGCATCATTTCTTTTACCTGTGCTTGGGAAGTTTTCCTTAATTATTTCTGTGAAAGCCTTTTTATTGCATTTGTATTTAGCCCTGCTTCTTCAATCACTGTTTTTATTCCCAAGTTATAGATCTTCTTATCATCTTCTAGCCTTTGTATTGTTACTTCCTGGTTCCTTGTTATTTTTAAGCGATCTTTCCTTTCATCATCACACATTGCAAATCTATGTTCAAGTTTTGAAAGTCTATCTAGACTTTCTGTCAAGAAATGTTGCCAGCCTTCAATGGAGTTTTTAATCTCCTGGTATTCTCTTTGGATCTGTTTCATGTATTCCAAATTTTGTTTCATCAAAGATTGCTCTCCTTTTTCTGGGTTCCTCCATTTTCTATCTGTGTCTTCTTGACAGGTGCTTAGCATTTCTTTTATTAATCTTCTTATATCTTGCTTCACTTGAGTTAGAATTTCAGTTTTAAGTTCATCAATGATGTCATGGAAGTATTTATTTCCGCTGAGGCTGTGTCCATTATTGAATGTTTGCTGCTCTCGATCTCTTCTATATTTATCTCTCCTGGGCTTATTTTCCCTGGGTCAGTGGCTGGAGGCTTTTTCTTGTTTCTTTCTCTTGTCACATTTCTGGCTTCTTTCAGACAGGTGTGTGATGGAGGTTTCAGGTCCCTTCTGTATTGCTTATGGTTTTTCTCAAGCATGCTGGCTAGGGGATTGCTTCTCTCTCTAGTTTGCTGTTGATCTGTGAGGTGAACACAGGTGATGTGGGCTGGACCTTCTTCTCTGAGCCAGTCATCCAGTGAGTGCCTTCAGAACCTTAGTCTGTGCCCTGAAGATGGCACAGGTTTGGTACAGTTTCATCCCTGGCTATTGGGTTCCAGCCAGGGGTGTGACCCAGGCTAAGCAGATCCCAGGAGCAACTGACTGATGCTGCTGCAGTTGCCAGTTCAGACCTGTCCTGCCCAACTCCAATATGTCATCCAGCCAGTCACCCCTCTGCAGGACCCAATTCCTAGCACTTACCACAGGTTAGTGCAGCTCACCCCACAGGTTCCATTCCCTGCTGCAGTGCATCCTCCCACCAAAGGTCTCAGGTTCACCAACCACCGATCTCAGCAGGACCATGACTTCAGCTCAATCATGATTTGCCCATCTCCAAGATGCACCCAGCACAGTGTGAGGCCAACTCTGATGGGAGAGTATCTAACTCCAGCTTGGTTTCTTTCTTTCTTTCTTTCTTTCTTTCTTTCTTTCTTTCTTTCTTTCTTTGTATCTTTCTTTCTTTCCTTCCATCTTTCTCCTTTTTCTTCTTCCTCAGTTTCTTCCTGGGTCACGAGAATCCCTCTCCTTTCATCTGGTCTTCTCCATGGTGTTAAATTCTAGCATCTGGGTTGTTTTTCTCAGAGAGGCTCTCTACTGTGCTACCTATCAGTCTGCCATCTTCTGCCAAAGGCCCAGTTGCACATCTTAAAACTGAATAGCAGAAAGAAGCAAGGATATTGTAAAAGCTGCCTTTCCAGCAAGAGTGGTGAAAGCAGCTTTGGGTTGGTGCATATGAAATGTCAGCAGTGTTCCTGAGGGCTTCACTCAACAGCAAATAGTCTCTAATTGAGGCTTGCTTTTCATGCTTGATCAAGAATATTTCCAGAAGATAACATCAAAGAAGAGAGAGGGTCAGTTGAGTGTTTACATCTCCTAAGATAAAGGCTTGTTGGTAGGTTTGCTTTCACCTATTTTGACCAGCTATGGAACATGAATTTGTTAGCACCTGTGACAGAATTAAGAATTTTTATATCTACTATGATGTGAAAATGATGTCATCTGTATTTTAATTCAGCTATTATGACAACTCTATTTCAGATACCTGTGAACCATATTTAAAAACTCCCTGGCTACTATTTTAAAAATCTAGAGAATTTCTAAGACAATCAGTTCAAAGAACAGATAATCTTAAAGATGATAGAATTTTTAAGTTAAAAAACAATATCAAAGAGAGGAGAGGTAACTAAAAAGTTTAGACTTTCTGACCAATACACCATGATAAAAGGGTTGGAAATACAGATTCACCATATTTTCTTGTAAAATTTTACTTGGATCAGCTTTAAATGGTTCTGTAAAGCCCATTATTAAACATATGCAGCTACTATTGTTTTTGTCATTTAATAGTTGGCAGAAATTTTCAAGACCCTTCATTAGCGTCCACAAAAGAAGCTGATAAAAGAAGATGAAGACATTAAGCTGCACACTGGCAAAATTGCACTGGAGGCACAGGACTGGGTGGTCTCTTCCTGATAGGATGTTTTATCTAAGGACATGTAGAGATCCAGACAATGAAGGATTTATGAGATGAAGAAAAAGTGTTGAAATCTGTAAATATGATTATGAGAGAGAAATAAACCAAAGGTTAAAGAAAACACTTATGAACATCTGGGATACTAGAAGTTCACACAGAAAAGCTATGGCTTTACCTAGAATAAGCTACTTGATTTCCTCAAATCAAATGTAATCTGAAAGGAAAGAACTGGCATGAATTATTCCAAATAAAGATTATTTCACATATTGAAGGCAGCATGTTAGGAGAAAGACTATTGATTTTAAGGTCACTTAAAATCTGGATTTTAATTGATATTTTGCCAGTTACTGCTGAGTGAGCAATAGCAAATTACTTAACCTTCACACCTAAATCAGATCTTTAAGAAACAAGCATCTATGTTTAAGATTAAGCTAGAAATAATATAAAATGGAAAGTAAGTGTCTGGCACAGAACCTCACACTTAACAAGAACAAATATTATTTCTTTTCTAGCTAGTCTCCTTTATTAACATAAAAGATTACTTATGATTATCTTTAGGTTTTCTAACTAAATGAGCTGGGCTAGTAAATGTGTTTCTTCATGTGTAACATTAAGGTTTAAAGGTATGCTTTGTTTTTCACTCAATTGCTTTACCATTTGATACAATAAAAACTAAAAAATAATGGTGAGAACAGTCACAGCAAAAGCTATAAAGTGACCTGGAAGGACTCACTTTTAGGGGGCTCACAGCACCCCTGCTTATATGCATAAAGCTTTCTTCAGTCAACAGGACAGTACTGGGCAGGATTTATTTCAGAAGTGAGAGAGCACACAGACAGGTAAGTAACTTGGCCACTGTCTCCCAACTGTTAAGTCACAAAAAACTGAGGTCAGTCCATGTATGTCACCTACTCACCACACGAGTGATTGTGAAGAACTGGAGTGGTTTGTGAGAGGAAAGTATCATTAGATGGTAAAGCAAGAATTATGCAGAGAAGAGTGAAGATACATGAACACATGCTGTGAGCAGATATTTAAGTGGCTTACTAGTGTAATAAAATAAAGCTCACTGTCCTGGTAAGAATAGATATTAAGTAAACAAATTGCAAAGGGATAATTATGAAATCAATGTAGTTGTTCATAGCCTATGTCTAACAGCACTTTTTTTCTATTTTTGTGAAACTATAGCAAGAAAAGTCCATGATAATTCATTGTACATCCTAACACACTTCAGCTACAGATTAAAAGCAACCATGCCAGTCACTCTGACTCCAGACAGAGAGCAAAGAAATCCTCCATGGTCCCTGTGGGTTCACAGAAGTCTGTCCATCACTCTGTCAGTCTTTCAGATCATTATTCAAGTCACCATCCCAAATTTTGCTAGATACATCAGATTTACTCCTGCTCCATAGGTAAGTTGTCTCCCTCATGGTTTTAGAATTTGTTCATTTTTTAAAAATTATCTTTGGGAAAATGTGCTGCTTAGAAGACCTGAGAACCATAGTAAGAATGTCAATTACTACCAGTGTGTTTCTATATTTATGTGCACAAACTGCAATGTACATGTTTATTTAATTGACAACTTTCTTATATTTATTATACAAGGAATTTAAAGTTATGTATAAAACTTTGGTGCTAGTTAACTGTAAGTATAATAACTTCTTGTATTTCTATTAATATGATTATGTGTTTATTTCAAAGATCTTTATGGGCAGAGAAAAATAAGTCTGCATGGTTCCAACTTGATGAAGAAGTTTAGCAATTACCTAAGCATTTGATTGATGAAGACCAACAACCTGGAAAATGTAAATATTTTCCAAAATGAAATCAATAAAACCAGGAAAATAAAATACATTGAATAAAGCAAGGCTTGTGTATTTTCAAAGGAAGTTTAATGTTTTTATGCATCAAAACTGTTATGTATACATGTAAGGTAGTGTATTTATCATGAACACACATAAAAAGACTCATTCTCTGCTTTTAAATAAAAATAAGTAAATAAATAAGTGACAAGGTGTAGGAGTGTAATGTTGGAGGGCATGCATAACTACATAAGATATGGAAACTCCAGACTACAAATTTTAGAATAACTTTCTGAAAAATGGAGATATTAAATATTACAGTAAATATTAATAAGTGAGAAGAAAGAGTAGAGTCTTGTAGATGAAGTTGGCACCCATGAAAAAGAACGCAAATGTAGAGAGGTCCATGAACATTTTAGTATTTTCTACTAAATTTATTTTCATGAAAGGCAGGAATTCCTATGGACTTATTGATGCATTTCTAGTACCTAGATCAGTGCCTGATACATAGAAACTGAAATGCAAATGAATGATTGACTTTATAATTAGATGATAACAACCTAGAAATATGTCTGACAAAAGTTACTTTGATAGATACTTGTATGTTAATACAAGTCAGAAAAAAGTAAAATGAATACACACAGATCACCATGAATCTTCGAGTGTCCCTCAATTATAATGGTGCTACTTTGTTTGTTTTGTCTCTGTTAGTCCTTTCCCAGCTCTGGAAAATCTGTGCTAACACAGTGACCCTCAGTAGGATTCCTATTTATATTTTCTCCTAGACTTGTCTTTGCAATGCAGACTTTTTGATGCAGTTTGCCATCATGACTTCTCCTGTAAGCCTTTTGTTGGGATATGTCTGTGATGATAGCAATTTAACTTCTTCATGAGAGAAAACCTTTCAGATGTCACTTTTCTATGTGCTATGTCACTCTGGAAGATCACTCTTAATGGTCATTGGAGTTTGAAAGTTTAAGTTCACATCTCAGATCTCACACAGATCAGGCTTACAATCTTAAAATAGTTCTTTTTGAAATGCATAAATCACAATTGTGAATAAAAATTAATTAAAATAATAAAAGAAAAAGAAACTATAAATTTCAAGACATGGCACAATGTAATGAGTTATCAATTAATTAAGCCTTCCAAATTCTTGAAACTGGGATATCAAGTAATATGAAAAGTTCATGTTATTGCTGCTGCTATAGAAAAAAAATTGAGGGATAGATAAGCATTTTTAGCATCTTTTAGATCATATTACCTAAATTAAACCTGCCCTAAAACTGAAACCACAGCAATATTAACAATCATGATTTACTTTCAAGCAACCCAGTATCTTTGAACCTTAATCTCATATCCAAAAGAGAGAATAGCTTTTAACACTGTATGCTATTTTCCCCCTGTCCTTCAGCACCAATCCTCCCAGGTAAGGATCATTATCATCCACACTTCATACATTAAAATTGAGTATGTCAAATACATTCTGTCTCTAGCTCTATAATCTCTGGGCTTTTTAGCATATACTGATATTTTTTTCTCCCTGGCCTTGATTAATTACTAAATCTGAAACAAAAATTATTAAAAATATTTTCTTTACTGTAATAATAACAACTACATAACTACTCACTTTTCTTTTTACCTTCACCAGAGTAGAACAATATTTGTTCTGTGGGAAAAGACTAATTTGCATGTAGATTATGCTTAATTCATTAGTATCATATTATTATTTTGCATGTTCATTATCGGTCATTCAAATTAGAAAAATGCAAATTAGATGAACAGACCTACTATTAAGTAGTGCCATTTCGTGGAGTGATCTGACATGATGGAAAGCAGTACTTAACCTCTTGATAGCCAGAGGTGTGTGACATGGTCAGCAGAGAAGTCCAGTACTGAAGTTTCCATGGTTTCCTCCTGCAATAGTCACAAACCTCAGCCTCCTCCAGTTGGGTAGGCATTGTTTGTGTGAAAGTTCATGAATTTACCCGTATGTTTTGGTGTTAAATCTAGTATATTGTATTACAGATATTTCATCCTTTGAGAACATAGTAACATCCAATATAAATGATTATAAATTTGATTTCATATTATATTCAGTGCTGACCTCATTAATTTTCTTTTATCTAGATTAACAATGTTCATTCTTCTTATTTTCAAAGACAGCAAAACAGAAAACTGATGACTAATGTAAGGGCACACTGAAAAGTATTGTCAATATAGCAATAAAAGAAGAACTAGCTTCCCGGTGATGGCAGGGGAGAGTTTGGGACATTACTGCTGGTGCTTGGTTGCTCACCCCACCCCCTAGGACACTGGACTAGCCAGCAGAGGTTTCTGAGCTTGAGTGGACCATGTCCAGCAACCTTTATTCAACCAGGAGACTAGGTCGGTGCCTCTGAGTGAGGGGAGGTAGGCCCGCACATGCTGCTAGGGGAGTTCCAGCTTCCTAGTGCTAGTGGGGGAGAGTTTGGCTGCTTGAGTCCCAGCAAGAGCTGAGAAACATGAAGTGATTTTCAACACACCCAGGGGAAAGCTTTTGGAACATTATTTGAAACATGGAAATATAGGAAAATCACAAAAGGAAAGACCAAAATGCAATCTCAAACCTCCAGCCCATTCCAAGAAAGACTGGGAGCCATGTACATAGAAGAAAATACTAGTCATACACCAGAAATACCTGAAATGATATCAACTGAAATAAAGAAGCAAGTACAGGAAGCTATGAAGGAACTCAAATCAGAAATAATCTCCCAGGTAAAAGAAGAAATGATAAAAGTAGTGAAAGAAATAGTGAATGCATCTAAAAAAGACACAGCTAAAAAATTAGAGGAATAAAGCAAACATATAGAATCTCTGAATGAACAGCATAAGAAACAAACAGAATACATGAAGCAGATTCAAAGAGATATACAGGAAGTCAAAAAATATATTGAAAGTTGCCAAAACCACATCAAGGAAAGTGAAGACAGAATTTCAGACCTCAAAGATAAGATTGCAGCTAGTGAACAGGAAAGGAAAGATCTTTTAAAAATAACAAGGAATTAGGAAATAACAATTCAACAGTTGCAAGATGATGCAAAGAAAAATGTAAGATTAATAGGGACAAATGAAAAAGAAGGGGACAGCACAAATGATATCAAGAGGCTCTTTACAGAATAGCTGAAAACTTCCCAAACATGAGAATGGAAGCTGACATATAGATCAGTGAAGCATATAGAATGCCAAACAGCCATAAACAAAACTACACCCAGACATATAATAATCACCATCCCAGAAATCCAACATAAGAACAGAATATTAAAAGCTGTTAAAGAGAAAAGACAGATCACCTACAAAGGAAAATCTATCAGAATCACAGCAAACTTCTCAACACAAACAATGAAGTCAAGAAGAGCATGGAGTGAAGTATTTCAGATCCTAAAGGAAAACAACTTTCAACCCAGACTGATGTACCCTGCAAAACTGTCCTTCAAAATGGATGAAGAAATAAGATACTTCCATGACAAGGAACAGCTGAAGAATTTCATGATCACCAAACCAACACTACAAAGAATACTAAAAGATATTCTAGATACACATAGGAAAAAACCACTAAGCAAGACAACTAAACAGAATGGAAAGGTAAAAATACAACAGCAGAAAGATAACATGTCAACAATAAAACAATATATAAGAGTTATAACCATTAGTGTAAATGGCCTCAATTCACCAATTAAAAGAAACAGACTGGCAGAATGGATCAAGAAACAATGTCCAACCATATTATGTCTATAAGAAATCCATCTAACCCAAAAGGAAATTCATAGACTGAAAATCCAAGGATGGAAAACAATACTTCATGCAACAGGAACTCAAAAAAAAGTAGGGGTAGCTATTCTGTTGGCAGACAATGTGAACTTCCAACCAAGAATGGTCTGAAGAGATAAAGAAGGTCACTACATGCTAGTTAAGGGAAAACTTCAAAAGGAAGAGATAACAATCTTAAATATATATGCACCAAATTCCAGAGCACCAGCTATAAAAAGCAAGTATTAATGGAAATGAAAAATCAAATAAGCAATAACACAATTATAACAGGAGACCTTAACACACCATTGACACAAAGGGACAGATCAACTAGACAGAAAATCAGCAAAGAAATAACAGAACTGAATCACACCTGTGAAAAAATGGACTTGATAGACGTATACCCAGTGTTCCACCCAACAACATCAGAATATACATTCTTCTCAGCAGTACATGGGACATTCTCTAAAGTAGAACATATACTAACCCACAGAACATAGTTAAGTAAATGCAAAAAAATGAAATTATTCCATGCATGTTATCAGATCATAGCGCCATGAAGCTAGAAATTAAGGATAAAAGAAACTGCAAAAACCCAACAAACACATGGAAATTGAATAATACACTCTTGAGCAATCAGAGGGTCACAGAGGAAATTAAGGAAGAAATTAAACAATATCTACAAGCAAATGAAAATACAAATACAACTTACTGGAACCTGTGGGATGCAATGAAAGCAGTCCTCAGAGGAAAATTTATTGCACTGAACTCCCATATTAGGAAAACAGAATGAACACAAATAAATAACCTGATACTATACCTCAAACATCTAGAAAAAGAAGAGCAAGCCAAGCCCAAATCCAAAAGAAGGGAGGAAATTATAAGAATCAGAACAGAAATTAATGCAATAGAGACTAAGAAAACAATACAAAGAATCAATGAAGCAAAGAGTTGGTTCTCTGAAAGAACAAATAAAATTACAGTCAACCTAATTTTAAAAAGGAAAGAAATGACTCAAATTCATGCAATATGGAATGAAAAAGGTGAAGTCACTACTGACTCTGTGGAAATACAGAAGATCATCTACACCTATTTCAAAAACCTCTACTCTCATAGATTTGATAACACAGAAGATGTGAACATATTCCTAGAAACATATGAACCACCAAAGATGGATCAAGAAGTTATAAAATTCAGCTTCTGGGTGTGATTTTTTTAGTTCCCCACATTAAGTATAAGGAAATGATCTTCATGTGACATTTAAAATGAATTAAATATTTTCATTTAGTTTATATGTATTAAATTCAATTAAACATGTATATTCCTGGTATTTACAGTTACTAACATGATTAACATACCTTTTCTGACCACAATACTGCAATCTGCTTCATGAAATCAATGAATTGACAAGGTAAACATAAAATAATAAGAGATATAATAAGACATTTTCAGAAAAAGTGAGGCATCTTGACATTATTGTCATCGAATTTTTCCAAATTCTCACCTTTTGATTGTAAGAGACAGCTGGGGATGGAGGTGTATCAGAGACAGAGGACAAGGAAGGAATTCAGGATTGAAGGCTTTATGGATAACAACATATAAAAATACTGATTACTAGAAATATTTAAAATACAATACATTCCACGATCAAAGAACAGTCAGACACACGTAAACACATAAAGTTTCCCATATTTTCTGTATTCATTTGGTGAGAAGTAAACACTTTTCACATAAACACTTTGATTCCGGGATCATGGAATCACTTTAAAAATTTTTCACAGTTTTCATCAACAGAAAAACTATGAGAGGAGCTCCACCACAATAACTTCAGGCCACCATCGAAACTAGTGAAAATTAAGATGCTGTGTGATCTTTCATAATGCTGAATCTCATGTCTTCTATATCACCTTCACTAGGCAAGTAATGAAAAAAAATATGCAGAAGAAATAGTACTCTCCAGAGACACAGAATTAATAGACAATATATATACTAGTTTTATAATGCATACATATTACTGATGTGCACATAAATACTGTATACAGAGAGAGAATTATTTTTTAAGGAAAATTGTCAAATACTTGTTGAGATTGGCAAACATAAAATGTGCAGGTAAGGACATCAGCCTGAAGCCCCAAATAGAATCAACATTGCAGTTAAAGTCTGAAGGCAGTCAGCCAGCAGTAATTCCTCCTCTTTGTGCTGTGAGATTTGTCTTTTGTTCTAGGTTGGTCTGCAAATGATTGAATTTGGTCTTGTCTCATTATGTAGGGAAATTTTCTTTAACTGAACCCAACTTATTTCAAAGTAAACCATCCATTTCTTATTGGTAATATCCAGAATAATTTTTGTGCAAATATCTGGGCACCATGACTCAGCTGAGTTGATATGTAACACGCCATCAAGACATTTAAAAAAATTAACAAATATGATCTTTAATATATTTTATGTAACATTTTTGTGTATGTTAGATACTTATAAAATTTATACTTGTATAAAATGTATATATTTATAAATTATTCACTTTACATAAAGTATATTATTTATATAACCTTTTAAGTACTATTTTTATAAATAATGACCCCCATAAATTGTTAGATTTATTATCAATTTTATGTCACTGACAAAAGCATTAATGCTAATAGAATTTAAGCAATTTATTAAATGTTACAACCCCTTTGGGATCATAAAGGCAAGATTTGAATAGTCTAGTTCCAATGTCTTTATCCTAACCAGTAGTATATATATTATTTCTTGCCACACTTTTAGAGTGTGCCACAATTCTACAAAAGGCAAAAGAAGTTTGGGGCAAAAAAAGTCTTTTGACCTTTAAAAATGTTAATTTAATGATCATAGTAGAATTTTAGACCATAATCTTTGACAAATTCCTATGTTCTTCAGAAGTCTGGAGTCTCACTTCATAGCTCACTGGCCTTAATCCTCATAAGTAAAACAGGATAGGTCCTGTCATTAAATCACAAACTCCAATGTCTTTATCTCTGCTAATTTTCTTTCCACCCTAAAGTGCTTACCAAAATGGCTAGTACACAGTTGATGATAATATGTTTTAGATGGAGGGAGAAACATATATCTTAAATCATTCAGCAATGCTCTTGAGATTGCTAATAGCAATCCCAAGAAACATAACAAGAAAGTAGATGTGATTTAGCAGATCAAGTAATTTAGACTGATGTTTATCCTGGTAACAACCATTAAAAATTGAAAAATAAATGCATTTATCTAAGAATTTTAAAAATGAACAATATAGTAAAGAATAACTAACTCTAAATTCCAAAAAGAGTTGAAATTCCAGAAAAGAGAGTCTGTCAGATTAAATCACTTCCACTCAGGGGACATTTAACCATCCAAAAGAGATGACTATGAGGTAGAAGATAAGACGGGCTCTAATGCCAACCAGTGGGGAAAACATGGTATCTCCTGGTTAATAACCAATCATGTACAGTCTGAATAAGAGGATGAACCAACTGGATATGAAATGGAATTCATTCCTGGGATATTAACTATACAGAAGTTCCAAAACAGACCACCTGAAAACTGGAGATTCTCCAGTTAGTGTAACATGGCTTACTTTGTACTTAATCTCTGCAAGCACCCTCATAGACACAGCCAAAATAATGCTTTACAGGTTTCTAGGCATTTGCTCAACCTAATATGAGGCAAATAGCTTGAACAGAACTAAGACCACATGAATCCCTACCCCACAATTCAAATTTGTACCACTCTTGCAGAGTTTCACTCCCTCCACATGATTGTTAAGACTTTTGTTTTCAAAATTTCCACATTCAGAATTTTAATCTACCAAGATTATGCTTTTTAACTGTAAGGATTATGATCTTCCTTGATTTCAATATTTGCTAGGCATTACAGATTTGTTTTTCACAATTATGATTGGCACCAAAGAATAGGAATCCCAGATGGGACATAGAGAATATATACTGA
>PVLA01016560.1:0-20321 GCA_004027455.1 Hydrochoerus hydrochaeris
TGGAGGAGGATTTACAAAATTCCTGTGAGACAACTGCCCTGAGACACTGGACAGGCAGCCAGAGACGGGCAACTAGGACACATATGTTACGCCACTGGCCGCCTAAGACAGGCACAGGACCAATTGCTGTCCTGCAGGCCCATGACGGGTAAGGCCTGGTTGGATTCATATGAAGAGTCCTTGACCCAAGACAGGCGCTGTCCTCACAGGGCCTGCCATACTCCCATAAGTGATAAGGGAAAAAATGTAGGGAGCAGCATGATAGCTTCACAGCTGCCACTCCATCTCTCCCTCCTGTGGGCATCCAGGTGTGTCGGATTACATTTCCCAAGCTAATTAAGTAACAAGATTAAAGTGTAACAAAGGTGAAAAAAGTTAATTAACACATATTGTTTAAGATTATCCCTGCCTGGCCCTAAGCCTGGGACGCTTCCTGCTTGGGGTTTAAGTTACTGCCAAAAGTTAGCAAATATATACTCCAGCTTCTGAAAAATAAAGGAGATTCAGATTCACTCACAGACTGGTGTGCAGTGTCTTCTGTCTCTCACTCGCCGACTCCCTGACCACCTTTGGGACCCCTGAGCCCTGCTGCAGCTGGACTCTGGTAGTGTAGTATGTCTTTCAGTATTCTTTCTAGGGTTGGTTTGGTGGATGTGAATTTCTTCAGTAGTTGTTTGTCATGGAAGTATCTTGTTTCTCCATTAAATTTGAATGAAACTTTTGCTCGGTACATCAGTCTGGATTGAAGTTTGTTTTCTTTCAAGGTTTGAAATACCTCACTCAAAGCTCTTCACTTGAGAGTTTGTGCTGAAAAGTCTGTTGTGATTCTAATGGGCTTTCCTTAATAGGTGAATTGCATCTTTTCATGCTATATGTCTGAGATCTTAATTGTCATGTGTCTTAGTATGGATTTATGTTGATTGTGACTGTTTGGAATTCTATATGCCTCATTTATCTGCATATCAGCTTTTTTCCCAATGTTTGGGAAATTTTCCTCTATTGCTTCTGTGAATATTTTTGCTGTCATTTGCATTGATTCCTGCCTCTTCATTGATGCCTATTAATCTTATACTTTTTTTCTTGGCATCATGGTGAAACTGTTGGATTGTCACTTCATGATGCTTTGTTATTTTTAAAAGTTCTACCTTTTCATGATCACGCAATGCAATACTATCCCCAAGTCCAAAATCCTATCCTCAGCTTTATTTAAACAGTTTTGCCTGCTTTGAATAGAATTGTTTCTTGGTTGTCTCTTTGAGTTTGTTTCATTAATTGTCCATGTTTCTATATTGTTCATTCAAGGTTTCATTCAGTATCCCATGCTTCTGTAATTTTTTCTCTATTCTTTAGCTGCACTCAACAACTCCTTTACTAAGGTTGTTATTTCTGTCTTTATTTGGGAGAGTACTCCTAGTTTGATTTTCTGTATAGCCTCATGGAGTTGTTCATTTGTTTGTTTGTTTTTTGTTTTTTTCCACTCACTATCTTTTCAGAAATTGCCGGGATGTTACTTTTGGAGTCCTCTATTTCAGTGTCTCCTGTACTTACTCCTAGTATACTAGATGTTTGAGACTGCATTTTGCTTTTTGTTTTCCCATTTTCACTATGCCTGTTTTTTTGCATGTGTAGAACAGGGTCACCCATACTCTTTTCAGACTCACCAAGGTCTTAGAGTTACTTGGAGGGGGATTTACTACTGCCCTATTTACCCACAGTACACCTCTATTTTAGGGGCATACTCACCACACTGACACAGCTATTCCACCATAGTTTGCTGACTGGAAGTAAAGTTCCAAGTTTTTTTCCATTAACTGGAATTCCACCATAGCTTGCTGTCAGGGCCATAGGCTGGGTTCATCGTCTTGCTGGATTCTTGGAGTTCACTGGGTGTGGCCCACTTAGGCCTTCATCTCTGTTTGCACCTTGGTGTGGTTTCCAATACAGGGCATGGTCATACTACCTGAGAGAAGGCTCAAAGTCCCTTTCCAGGCACTGGGATTCTGCAGAGCACGTGGTCAGGGTCTGAGGCTTTCTTAGTTACTTTTTACACCAAGATACAATGACCAAAACCACATTGACTGGAGCCTGCTGAGGTCTTCTGTTTCAGTGAGGAGCTCCTGAATCTCTCATACAGCCAGCACAGCAATCCACTGTAGCCCAATGTTCTGATGTTCCTGGTGGAAGTGCGGGCCTACCAGAAGCAGTCAGAGTCAGTCCAGGCCTGGGGCAGGCTTACCTGATGTTCCTGGTGAAAGGGTGGGCCCAGAAGAACTAGTCAAGGGCAGTTTTAAGCCTGGAGCAGGCTTCCAAGATGTTTGAGGGGTGGGCAGGCCCAGCAGGACTTTATTCTTTTAACCTAATTCATATGCATAAGAATATTTCATTTAAGAATTATGTGTGAATAATGATTTTTAAGAAGACAGAGTTTTGTGTTTCTAAAAATAATTTCATTTGCTTTTACTTATAATCATGCTTCATAAAATTGAAAATCAATGAAAATTTGACTGTTAAAATCCCCAAGGATCTTCCCAGACAGTGAAGTTATTCAAGTTGCTTAATTACTGGTCCACTAGTATGATATCTGGTTTGACTGTATTACTTCCAAAGGACCAGAGCCAGCCCTGGTTCCATGACAGCCTCACTGAAATGTCTGCTGCCTTGTTTCTGTGTGTGCCCTGCACATGTATTGCTTTATTCAGTGGCTGAGCTAAGTCTTTGCAGAGCAAAAAATAAAAACATAAAATGAACAGGCTTTATGTATAAAGTTAAAAATCTAAATGATAAAATTAATTGCAATAAGAAATTTCAGAAATCCAGAATGGGCTAATAATGCTCTGGGTTGTTTGAAAATGACTGTACTTTTGGAAACCTCATTCTTAAAGATTCAGTTTTATATGTCCTCCCTTTGAATTTTGTAGTATTTTATTGTGTTGACCAATTTAGAACTATTTCAGATCCCATTCTCAGACATAAATCTTATTTTTTATTTATATATGAAGCAATGTCTCCTGAATTTTCTAAGCAGCCTAGGATGGGCTAGAATTCTCCATCCTTCAGTCTCACGTCCCTGAAAGCTGGAATTAGTGGTATGAACCACTCCACCTGCTTACTTTGGTCTTTAGTACTATTCTGAAATATTTTACTTTGGTGATTTAACACCAGCAGCAAAACAACATAGGACAATCCATGGTTCTTGCTTCTTAACCATAATAGATAATTAAGAAAGTTAGTGTTTCTTATGCTGACCTTGAATTGTACAGATATACCCATGATTTATCAACTGGTTCATTCAGTGTTTGGCTCTTCAAAAAACTAGAGAAAAAGCCAAGGATTTAGCTCAATGGCATAACTGCCAGCCTGGCAAGCACAAGATTTCTAGTTCCAGCCCTGCTGAAAAAAATTAAAAGTTAGAGATGGGTAACAAAGGAAAATACCAAGGAGCTACACAGATGGTTGTTTCATTTTCTCAGGAAATCATAATTTGTACCTTTGAAAATTTTTTACCATTTCATTCACAGATGCATCATATATATTTCAGGTGGTAGTGCTTGTGAAGGCATATGAGTTTTTGTGTATATGTGACAGAAACCATACCCTCAGGGAAATTTGTTCATCATCATCTTAGAAGCACTCAAAATATTATGTTAATTTTTATTTTTTCTATCCTTTCCCATTTTGTGGGTTCCAGACATGATTTAAGAGCTTTGGAAAACAAGGACAAAAGTTGTAGCCTGAGGGAAAAACACTTTGCTTTCTCATATTGGAGACAATGAATAAAGTGACAAGGATAAATAAAAATTTAAAGGAAAAATAATTTAGGGAAGTAACATTGAATGATGTTGCAAATAATTTATCTAGGGAGAAAATGAGGAAGAAGGAAAGAAGATGACATAGATATATTGATGACTGAAAGACATAATTTATGAGGTTATTTAAAATTTCGGTTTATGTCCTAAACCACTGATATTACATTTATTTCGGTATATAATTGATTTATTTTCTCCTACCTTTCTGATGATTCTCTAGTCATTATCACTCCTGTTTCACATCCCTTCCTTTCACTTACATGTGTCAGTATTGACTGCAATTTAATATCATTATCCAAAGAAACCTTTTCTCCTTCACACCACATTTAGCCATTTTCTATAGATTATAGAAAGCAACAAAAAATGAGGGAGTAGAATAAGAAGAAAAAGAAAAAGACAAACAAGTATAAGAAGAAGAACAACAAGAAAAACAAGAACAAGAATAGAATCCACAATTAAGTGGCATGACTTGGTCTTGGAAAGAAAAAGGAAAGGGGAAAAAGGAATATAAGCCAAGAAGAAAAAGAAGAAAAACATCAAGAAAATGAAAAGAAACAGAAAACTGAAAAAGTAAAAAGGGAAAGAAGAATGAAAACAAAGACAAGGAAAAAAAAAGAAAGGAACAAGCAAAACAGAAAAATAAAGATGAGATGGCAAGGGAGACAAGGAAATCAATAGAACAAAAGAACAGAGTAAAAAAGGGAAAATAGAGGGCCAGGGATTTAGCTGAGTGGCATAAGTGCCTTTCTTATAAGCATGTAGTTGTGTTAGATCCCTGGTATTGAAAATCATAAAAAAATAAAAAGGAAAAACAGATAAAGGGGGAAAAGAAAAATGAAAAGCCACAGAAAAAAGTTACAAAAAAGAGAAAAATTAATGATGTAGAGAAAGAAAAAGAAAGAGAACTGGAAAGAGGAAGATACACAGAAAAGATAGGAATGGACATGAGAGAGGCATAGAAACTTGATGACCACTGAAAAAACTGTTAAATGCCACTCAACCATGAGGAAAAGACAACCAAATAGAGAAACTACAACACAATAGCTGAAGACTAAAAACATCATGAGTAAGGATCAGTCTCGGAGTGGAGTGCTGTTGCCTGCAGTGGTTCCACCTAAGAGGGACAATCCTCCCAGTTTTGGGCCTCACTGAGAACAAGAAGTGCAAAACATTTTGTGGCAAGGGACCAAAGGACAAGGAGGGCTGGAGGCTTGCATGATCAGAAGAGAAGAGGAAGATGAGGAGTAAGTTTATGAGGACAAGAACAAGAAAATAACAGAAGAGAAGAAAATATAAAGAAGGAAAAGGAAAAGTCAAACATTATATGAATGAGAAGCAAAACACTGTCATCCACAAACCAGTAGGAAAAAAATGTTGAGGAAACAAAAAGGAAAGTGGGAGAGGAATACAAGAGGGGATGGAAAAAGAAGCAAAACTTCACAAAGAGGAAAATGGAATGAGAACATAGAAGAAAAAGGGAAAATGGAAAGGAAAAATGGAAAAATTCTCAAAAAGAGAAAAAACCAAAAAAGAAAAAGGAAAGTGAGACAGAGGGACAGAGAAAGTCAACTGCACATGAAGTTCATAAAGAGCAGAAGAGAAACAGGAAAACCAGAGGAAAGAAGAAAGAGAAAAAAACAGAAACAGAAAAAAAGAGAAACAGAGCAAAAAAAGAGAAAGACAAAAACAAAAATGAGGAAAACAATAGAGGATGAAAGAGAAAGAGATAGGGAAACATAAAGTGGAGGAAACAAATAAAAATAAAGAAAAAATAAGGAAAAGAGGATGGAGGATGAAGAGTACCACAAGCTCTGAAACCACCTTACATATGAAACTCAGCCATAGGAAGAAGCAAACAAATGAAGAGCAACAACAGTGCAATAGCAAAAGGCTAAAAACATCATGAGTGAGGACAAGTCCTGGTGTAATGTGCTGGTTGACCTCAGTGGGCCCATGAATGCGGGACAAATCTCTTGGCTTGGAGGTTCTCTCAGAAGAACTAACAGACAAAACTTGTTGAGGTGAAGCAAGAGAAAAAATAACAAGGAGGGCTGAGTAGGGTAACAGAAACATAAATAGGGAAAGACTGATTAAAAAGTTTTGGAAGAGTAAAACAAGAAGAGAAAATGAGAAATAATGAGACATGAGGAAGTAGAACAAGAAGAAAAAAGAGACAAAATGTGTAATAAGAACAACAACAACAAAAACAACCAGAAAAACAAGCACAACAAGAACAACTGCAGCAGCCACAATAAAATGGACTAATAAGGTCTTGAAAAGAAAAAGAAAAGAGGACACTGGAATGCAATTGGGAATAGCAAAAGAAGAAGAGCATCAAGAAAAGGAAGGAAACAGAAAGAGAAAAAAAAAGAAAAAGGAAAAAGGGGAAAGAAGAATGAAAACAAAGAGAAAGAGAGAAAAGAGAGGAATAATAAGCAAAAGAGAAAAAAAACAAAGATGAGATTCTAAGAGACAAAGAAATCAATAGAACTAAAGAGTAAAGTGTATAAGAGTTAAAAGAAAAAAATAGCAAAAGAGGAAAAAGAAAAATGAAAAGCCATAGAAGAGTTACAAAAAAGAGAAAAAGGAATGAAGTAGAGAAAGAAAAATGAAGTGGAAAGAGAAAGTCATAGAGAAAAGCAAAGGAACAGACAAGAGGAAGAGTAGAAGAGGGTGATGACCACAATCCATCAAAATGCAGCTCAGCCATGAGGAAATGCCAACAAAGCAAAAACAACACAACAGCCAAAGGCTAAAACCGTCATGAATGAGGAGCAGTCTTTCAGCTTTAGCAAGTCAGTATTAATTCTGTGACAGTCTGTGCAGCAGCCTTCAGCTGAAGCCAACATTGAGAAGAATTCAGTGATGCTGGTTTCTTGTGTTTTTCTCATCCTTGTGTTAGAAATATTATTTGTTCACAAAAGCACAGGAGAAGCTGGGAATTTGTAGTATTCTGCTGCATAATTTCATTTCAGCAAAATTAAAGCAAAATTCAACCCTAGTAAAATATTATGTCATTAATATTCCAATTGATCAATCAATATAATAAGTACATGTATATTTTATACTCTGGAGAACTGAGTAAATGCAAAAGTGTATGCATGTTTTTAGAGATGTAACAAACTAAGTCTATTTCTAAGAAATTTATTTTTTTTCAGATTAGGCTAATTACATAACTAACATATTTTATTTAATATTTAAAAATTGACAATAATTTTTAAATATCAGTATAACTTCACATTACATAAATGGAAAGTTATGGTTCCAACTGAAACATTTTAATTTGTAGTTATTTACTTAAATTTTCTTAATAATTTTGTGTGGAAATAAGCACTGAGTCATGTGTAATGCTTCTGTAATTTCCAACTTGCATTAATGTTCTCTTCCTATGAGATCCACTTAAAAAGTTAGGTTTATGAAGTAAATAACACCATTTTGGAGCGGGAAAAATTCAGCTTTCTTCTCTTCCATTTCTTTCAAGACTTTTCTTCATATTTTTTCTAAATTAAAAATAACCAGCAACCTTCAATTCATTTGATAGATTTAATGTCTCCTTATATTTTTAGTGAATAATCATGGATTACTTGTTGAGATAATTTCATAAAGCCCTATACATTTTAAAAATGTTTATACTTTTCTCAAAAGTGCTATAAATAATGTTGCAAAAAGTTCTACAAATTAAATTATAAAATCCACTGGTCTCTGTACTTTTGTTCCGCTATTAACAAAAGATTTAGTTGTGTATGGTGACACAGGCTTGATATCCCAGCACCCTGGAGCCTCAGGCAGGAGAATCAATGCAGGTGAAGAGGCCTGCCTGGGCTATAGAGCAAGATGCAAAAACAAACAAACAAGCAAACAAACAAAAAACAGGAAAGGAAGGAAGGAGGAGGGAAGGAAGGAGGAAGGAAGGAAGGAAGGAAGGAAGGAAGGAAGGAAGGAAGGAAGGAAGGAAAAAATGTTGATAAATTAAGGTGTTTAAAACTAGTGTTACAATATTTGAATATTTAAGAAATATTACATTTACTAAATTATACTTGGATACACTGACAAAGTTCAAGGGAGAATTCCAAAAGCTCACAGGAGAAAATCTACTGCTTACTCTCCTATGAAGAAAAACAGCAAAATGTTTAGCAAAACTAATCACATTGCATATACATTTTGAGGTATATAGAACATCCAAGGAGGTTGAGAGGAAACATGATGTTCATTCAAATTCTATACAATATATCTCCTCATACAGTAGTCATCTAAACCACTGCCACATTTTTAGTAATTATAGTGACAGTTTTATCTTCAAAAGGTTAACAGTATTCTTTAGTGTACTCAAAGTTGTCTGAGATATCTTGAGGAATTTGCATATCCTTAAAAGATCCAAGCATAGTTAATATGGATCTAAGGAATCATAGGCTTTACACTCTTATTTGTACTTCCAATTTCTGAGGAAGCTTTACACTCTTATTTGTACTTCCAATTTCTGAGTTAGTGACATTTATCAGAAATCTACTTATATAGGGTATGCCAAATTGTGTCTGAAGTTGCATAAATAAAAACACTATGTTTGAAATTTAAAATTATCATTAACTTAGGTTTTAAAGTTATTTTACCATTCTTTATACATATCCACACTTACATCTCAATTTGAACATAAAATTTTATTTTTGTTTCCTTCATTTTCATTTTTTAAAGAAAAACCTCTCAACATAAGTTTCATGGGCACAAAGATCTAATGTTTGGATCTATTCTCATTGAAAATATGGATATTCATAAATTTTGATTATTCAATCTTATTCACTTTTTGCTCAGTATACTATGATAGATTGGATTTAAAAGGATTCTAAATATTTATTTGAGCGTTTATTAAATCATACATTTCTGTAAACTTATTTTTGCATTAGTGCAGTGGAGTATTTATGAAATTCAGTAACACAATTCCAGAATGTTCAGTGATAAATACTGCATCTTCACCGACTGAGTTTTTATGGCATGTGACTAACTGATTAAATGCCAGTGTTAGATTGTGCAGCTACCAAGAAGAAGCCCTGGGAACATACTGCAGAGTACAGGTCTGCAGCCTGAAGCCCATGGAGCCCTTTGTACTGTAAACAGCAATTCCTGATTACTTTTGTGCTTCTATTCATTTTGCCTTTGTCATCTTGAGAATGAGGACAAGAGGAGAACACCAAGGCCTGCAGCTCCAGGTCTGTAAGGACAACCAAACAAGAGCTGTACCTTTCACTTCTGTTGTGATCATTTCACTCAGAGTTCTCTGAATCAGCCTAGTGCTTACACAGGGAATACGGGAGGATACTCTTCTGATATCCAAGCCTGTGCACTGGCTGGCTGGCAGAAAGGCAAGGTTTGTGTTCTGCTGAGTCTCTTATCAATCTGCATGGGAACCTGCTCTATGGGAAGGCATAGTTCTGCTTCTTGCTGACTCTCTTCCAACTCTCCCTTTCTAGTTCATTCTCCTCTCATAAATTACACCCTTTTGAAAAATTCAACTTAAATTTGAAGTTCAGGACCTTCTGTCATTTTGTTTAAATGTGCAATTGAAAATGCACTAAATTCAAAGAAAGGGTTCAGAATTCTAGTGAGAACTTTATACTTTAAAGACTTCCGAGCTTTGCTAAGATGTTTTCTAGTTCTTACTAAATTTGTCTTCTTTTCATTGTCAGTTATTTTCTCCTCATGACAATACCCAGATTCTTTTATCCTCTGCATTCTTTTTATCTTTTTACAAATATGAATTTTCTCTGTGTTGCTCAGTCAAATTTTAACAAATATATATATATATGCCATAAAATATGATGATATACATATGCATTATGAAATAATTATGTTCTTAGAGCATCATTAATAATGGACATGGCATGAAAACAGGTTAAACAATATAAATATCAAGAAATGGATGAAAATATAAAATATGAGACAGAAAGAAATCATATATATATGAATATTATTCTTTTGCTAATGAAGTAATGCTTGCTATTTTCTACAATGCGTACTATACATGATGTGTATAGTACTGGAATATTTATGATGACAAAAAACAGTTAGAAAAAAGAATACCATAATATCTCATATGCAGATCATAAAAAATTAAAATTCATAGAAGTTCTGTAGATAGTATAATGGTCTCCACCATGGTTAAAGAGGTTGGGAAAATAGGCAGATACTGGTCAAAGGGCAAGGACGGTTCTTTGTTCTTGTGAAGAAATGAATATCTCTGGTCTTCTGAGGACCTGAGTGTGTACATTTAAAATGTCTGTATTTATATTCTACTCAATAGAATAGATGATTACAAGCACTTTCAAAGTGACCGATTTTCACTTTTAGGACAGGGTGATATCTGTGATGAATTACTGATAAAAGTCAGTATGTCTATTCACCACTCTTCTGAATTTGTTTGTTGCATCCTCACTCAAAGAGTACAAAGAAAAACAAATACTAAGCAATATTCGAAAAATATAAATTTTGCAAGTTATCATATTCTAAAATAAAAATTGCTTGCTGATCACACAATATTGTATGAGCAATACTTATCTAAAAGTGAATGTAATGCTTTACTCAGTGATGATCTTTTAAGGTTTTTCTAAATTTTATCTTAAATTTCAAAAATACAACAGGTCTAGCTAGGATATCTGTTCAAGTGATAGGATTTATTATCCTAGAAACACCATGAAAATCCAGGAAGCCTCAGTTAAAAAAAAAACATGTGCAGAATTTTCATAGTATATTTGAAGGTATCAGTTACAGAATACATCCACATAGCTACAACCAGAATCCAGGAGTGATGGGACACTAAAGACACCTGGTGAAGGTTGTAGCCAAGGACACCTTAAAGAAGAATCTAATTCTCATATCAAAAATTACTCTTGATTTTTCTTTTGGAAGCAAGAATTCATAGTTTTTCTCTTCATTTGTGACATTCCCTGAGGAAGTAGAATATTATTCTTATTTTTGTGCCTCAATCACTTGGGAGACAGAAAATTGGCTCCCACATGTTGACCAAATACCTAAAGCCAGTACCCAGTGACAAATATAGAGATAGCTTGAGGAAAAGAGAAAAGCAACATAAATAATCTCTGCTTTCCTGAACAGATCCAAACAATTTAAAGATTTTCATTCATCCTATACACAGCATTGACTGTTATAGTAACCATTGTTGCTCTAGAATAAAATTTATTAATATTCTGGGACCCACAGTTGTGGCATAGCAAAGATCAATCGAAGCAAACGGTTGAAACAATACATGGTTGTGAGCAACCGTGAGCCTGTGTGGGTGAGAATGATTAAGTCAGTGCTTCCCACCACTGAGATCATGAACACAATGAGCAAAACACCAAATAATGGGCTTTCATGAGATTCCTATCTCCAGCATACTTGGATTGTGTTTGTCATTAGGGCCATTTAGGAAATATACATTAGAAACAAACTTGAGAATAACCACTAAGTTCTTATTAGATATGGCCCAAGAATATATACACAATCATGCTTTTATATGTAATAGTTGTGTTACAAAATATGCATGTAATTGTGTGCATGTGTGTATGCATATTCATGCACATATCAGCTTAAGAATATTCAATGTTTCCAACTTCAGGATTCTGACATAAATAATGAAGTTTGTGAAACTCAAACTGACTTCTTGTAAATTTATAATATAACTATACAGAATAAATAGTTACCTGTCCCCCTCCCTAAATATATCTGGATTCAGTTTAGTGCTAAAAATACATAAGCTAAAAAATAAATGTAAGAAGCAAACAAACATGAAATTCATTGAGTAATTTACTGTGAATGGGATAAAATGCTATTCATATTCAGCCCAAAACTTAACCCATACATTATTTCTTTATTAAAATAAGAACACCACATCTTTTAAGACATATATTATTTAGCAAAAGGTTAACTTTATAAGTACAGAGATGATTTAAGGAGATAAATGTGAGGTATTTATAATCATATGAAGCATTCATAATAAAGATTTATTATAAATATAATCTAAATATAATCAATACTTTATGTATTACTTCCAGGTTATTTGAGATACAAGTGATATAAACATAAAAAATCACTAAAAAAAATTCCATCATCATATTTTAAATAAATGAATAAAACAGTCCATTGAAAATTACTCCAGAAAGCAAATATCACTGAAATACACCTTAACTCATTCTACAAATCCTGTATTACATTGAAATCTTTACAAAACTGTCATCAAAATGAGAAACCTTTGGATATATATATATTCGTTATTTTAAAAAGGAGAAAAAAATCAAAACTAGTAAAACATTAAAAATACAATAATTTCTCATCAAGTCCAATATATCACAAGAATTCAAGAGAATTTCAACAAAAGCAAGTCTGCAATATAATAAAGCAAAGAATAAAAAGTACCAAATTTAGTTGAAAACAACCTGAATAGAAAAATTTCATGAGTTATGAAAAAAACACACCAGAAAACTGGAAGAATAAACATCTTCAGAAATGCTTTTATATAAAACCTATGGGAAACCTGATAACACATGGTGAATGGTCAAAGATTTCCTGCCTAAGACTAAAAAACAAAATAATACCTAGTTTCTTCACTGTAGTCAGTATTTTTTTATATGAGAAACTTTAATACCTACCTCGATTCACAGAATGCATGACCATATATTTATTAATTTCAAAAATTCCATGACAGGCAAAGAAAAAAAGGTTTTAACATTAACAAACACATTTGGCAAACTTACAGAGCACAAAATTGCTACACAAAAACAGTGATGTGTCTACACATTAGCAATGATCCTTTCAAAAATTTGAGCAGCCAATTGAATGCACATGTAAAAGAATACAATAATGAAAAAAAATTATCTCATAATGGCAAGTTTTGTAAACTGAAGCTATAAAACATTGATGAAATAAGTTACAGAAAGTACTTTTAATGAATGAAAGGGCAAATCATTTTCACTGATTGAAAATTTTAAACAGTTAAGAGGTCATTCAAGTGTATCTATAGTTAAGAAATATTTCAAGTGTATCTATGGAGTTTAACAACTTGACTGAAGGCCCAATGGAAGTTTTTAGAAGAAATAAAAAATTCAATACTAAAATTCACATGAATTATGAAATGGCCCTCAAGAAAAATTGAAGAAGCAAAGAGGAAAACAAAAATTTAAGTTGGAGAGATCACATTTTCTAATTTTAAAACTTAGTACCGGAAGCAGTAAGTAAAAATACTGTTACTGCCAGAAAGTAAACATATAAGTGAATACAATGGAACATAAAAAGGAAACAAACTTTTATCTATAATACATTTTTTGCAAGGATGGAATGATAGAGCAACGGCACACACTGCTGTGACCAGTGGGTACATAAATGCAAAAGAGAGATGCTGGACTCCTCCCTGAAGCCCAAGTAAAATTGGTAAAATATTGTTACAGGCAAAACCAAAACATCTTAAGAGGAAAACAGGTGAAATTCCCCACAATCTTGGATTTGGCCATAGTTTTATGAACCCTGTTTCTGGTTTAAAAAATGTATCACTTTGTGGCTTGGCCAGTCTAGGCAGTTATCACAAGCAGACCTTAGACTTTAAACAGCAGACCTGTTGAGCAAGCTGCCCTCTTACACCAGAGCTTGAACACAGTCAATGCAGGGTAATATCTGAACGTGGCTGCTTTCAACGACTGGTGCCCTATGGTCAGTGATGCTGCTTTACATATTTTCATTTCTAGCGCTTTGGCCTTTCTTCTTATATCTCTTTATATGAAATATAAATGAAACTTTTTTTCTAGACACCAATTTTGAAACTTTTCTTGGGTAGAGAACACAGTATTTTCCAAGTTTAAACATCACTCCTCCAATTTCCCCCTCTTTTTATACAATCTCCTTAGGGTACATAAGACTATCAAAGCCAATCATTCTTAAGCTCATTCAACACTGAGTTAGTTTCACCTTCTCTCATCTACCTGATTCAGAGAAGAGGGGGCTCTCTCATTCTGATGGAGGAAGTTGAATTGAGAATGAGCCATTCTCCATTCATAGACCTAATTGTAGGATACAGTAAAAGTTAATGGCTTTAATTATGACTTACTATTCTGATTTGTTGCAATGACTTGTAGCACTTAAAGCTCCCTGTCACAATTCAGGTTAGCACTTGACAGGTTTGTTGAGATATGACACAGTTCTTCAAGGTAAGAAGTCAAAATAAAAATTAATTGACTAATTTTTATGTCAAAATTACATAAAAGTAAACATTACTTTTACTAAAAGCATCAAATATGACCAAAAATCTTGATTCTTGACTCAAGAAACTTCTAGAAGTTTAACAAAGCACACTTTTGGGTATGTGTGTTAGAATTTCTTCAGAGAAAGGACCTCTGGAGTGTATCTGCTCCCTACCTCCCTCCTTTCTGATATTCTTCCCTTCCTCTCTGCTGTTGGATGCCACATCTTGCCATGTGATGTTCCTCCCTTGGAATGCCTAAAATGGTCTAAAATCACTGAAACTGTGTGCCAGAATACACCTCTCCTTTTTTTTTAATTGTGAGGGCCAGATATTTTGTCCCATTTAGAGAACACTTACTAATAAAATTGGTACTGAGAGGGAGAATCTTATTGTTATTATATCTGTTACATGTATTTTTGAAGAGTTTGAATCTTGCTTGTGGTATGAGTTGTGAGAAGTTTGGAGAAACAAGTTACAAAAAGCACTGAACTGAAAGCATGGCTTGATGAGTAGCTATGGTCAGGGTTCAGAAAATGAGAATGCCGATAGGAATGTGCAGAGTAAGGCCAGACTGATGATATTTCAGTTGACACTTGGGACATGTGGGAGTCAGCACCAAAAATAAGTATGTAAAGTGTTTTATCTCTAAGCTATAGACGTGACCTGTCTTGAAGGGACAGCTGAGAACTCTGCAGAGTATGGTGAGACTTGGAGGGAGGCCACAGCCTTGTAGCTACTGGATAAAGGCTCACTTTCTGTTCTGTTCCCAAGAGTGTCTAAGCCAATCAACTCAAGCCTACAGTCCTAGTTATCAGTGCTATCAGCTCAAGTATAACATGTACTTTACTCAAATTGTCTCTTGGTCTTTTTTATAATGCTTGTGTTATATGTTTTTAACATAGAGTATCCCTTTAATGATTATATGTTATATGTTTTTAACATAGAGTATCCCTTTAATGAACAAAGTGATCATCAAACATCCTTTCTGATCATGAGTCTTCTTGTACCATGTGATATGAGTCATAGTGATCAGCCCCAATGTTAATATTAGGATAACTACAGAAGTTTATTGGGAACAAGATAAAAAAAAAAAACACATTACATTCCAGTAAAGAAGTTACTCCATATTCTCCATGTACTGAAAAACTTGTGAAATGCTTAATTTTAAAGGTAGCAAAAGAAATTCTGTGGGAAAATACTCAAGGAGGCTCAATATCTATGCTGTGGCATATGTAACACTGGCTGCTTTTTTGTTATGTTTATACTCAAAATCAGTACAAAAGTCAGAGGAAAAACATGAAAATCTATCATTTAAGTTACAAAGAAGCATGTATAAAGTTGCAGTTAAACCAGTTGTGGTTGCTGAAGAGATTATTGCCATTAAAAAGAAAAGTAGGATGTTGAGCCAGTAAAAGAAGAAATATTTGTCTTGGTGACATTTCTCTTATTACTGAGGCAGAATACCTTATGACCAAAATGAAGGAATGAAAGATTTATTTAGCTCAGAGTTTGTGAAGGTTTCAGTCAATAATCAGCTGGCCAAAAGACAGGGTGATGAGGTAGATGAGCAACTGTTCATGGTTGGGAAAGACTGCAAAAGCAACAAAAGAAAAGAAAGAAGAGCATGGAGAGAGGAGTCTTTCTGTTCTTTATATGGTATGTAATCCATGCACTCTAGGGTGGATATAGCATTCACCCCAATAAACCCACCATTGTATCATGAATCAATCACAAATTCTGAAGTCTGTCCCCATGAATGAATGAGGCTTTGGAGGGACATACAGACACAAACCATAATGGTGATTTTGAAAGAATATAAGGAGTCAGCAAGATTCCATCAACAGCACCCATAAGGCTAATAGGTGAAACGATGTCATTTGAGGAGAGAGCCTCTGATTGCCCTGCTAAGAGAGGGCCTCCAAAGAAATCAGTTCCCAAGAATTCACTTTACAGCTCTAAGGATACTCAGAATTCAGATCTCCCATGATTCAGGAGAGCACGACTATTGCTGAAGCTGGCGGCAGACCATGGCCTGCTCCATATAACACTGGTTTTATATACATGCCCAATTCAAGTTTTATGGGTCATGAAGTTTCCATGAAGATTTCAAAAGAAGGCCTGGAAGACTCTGCCAAGACATATGACAAGGCCACAATTTCTGTAAGAAGCTTCTGAGAGGTTGATGAATGAAACTATGACAGTAAGCCAAAGCTGCAGGGGAGACCCAATGAGCTTGGAGATGCCAAGAACACTAAAAATTCCCTGAGCAAAGTTGCAGACAGTGAGTGGAACCAGCTCAAAAGGGAAGACATCTGTCATACAACCAGGAAAGTGACAAGGAAAGTGCTGTGCAAAGTCTCAACCTCACATACTTACCTCTTATTGTTGCACATTTTACATTCCTCTCTTTCTTTTTCTTTCTTTCTTTCTTTCTTTCTTTCTTTCTTTCTTTCTTTCTTTCTCTTTCTCTCTTCTTTCTTTTTCTGAGATAGGGTCTCTTTATATATAGCTTAGTGTGACCTCAGATGTATAGGACTCCTACTTGAGCCTCCTCATTGCTGCAGCAACAAGCATAAACCACTATGCCCTGTATAAGACATCTTATCTTATTCTGAGTTACGAAGACAATATGTAACCATTCTTTCATAGAAATTTTTGTAAAACAATTTACCTTCACGTTTAAATTTATATTTCTCAACTGTTAAATTTTCATCCATTCAATTTTGCACAAGTATACTGTGCATTTAAAGATCTAAAATGGGTATTTATGTAATAAATTTTGGGATAGCTGAGCAAACTATTTAGCATGCATTATGTCAATGCATATCATCAGTTGAGTTTTGTATTATAGTTCAAGAAAAAATTTAAATGGAACAGTTTTCAATAAGCAAACTCAACTGGCCATCTAAACATACTGAATTTTCTTACTAAATTCTAGTAGACATTTTGTGTTAAATAAACACAGGTATGGAACATCAGTCTATTTTTCTTATTTTATTATTGTGTCATATGTACCACAATATTACCAATTGTCAAATAATGTAGTTCTACTTCATATGTTGATATCCTTTTTAGGACAGTTTTTAAATTCTTTCTTATTCACTGAATGACTGTATTATAGATAAGGTTCTATAACCTTATCCCTTAAGAATAAAATTTTGCATCAATAATTTAATTTAAAATAATCTTGGAATTTTGTTTGTTACTATTTAAAATCTATAAAATAATTAAAGATCTGACTTATGCATATTTATTTTGATTAACCCACAGACATTGATATATTGACATAATTATATCCTCTTTATTTACTTACAGTTTATCTAATGTTCTGAAATCAAGAAAATTGATTAAGTTTTTCCTTCAGTATTTTACAGTGATTATTGGTAGTGTAGCTAGTCTTTTTAATTTAATTTACAGTTATTTTTGATTGTACACAAAATAATTGATTTGAATTATGGAGACATTGCAGATATAACTGTGAAGATTTCATATAAAGTTTTAGTTTGCATATTGCTTGGGATTTTTATTTTTTTAATTAATTAATTAATTTGGCACCAGGAATTGAACTCATGACCACACATCTGCCAGGCAGGCTCTGTGCCTCTGAGCTATATCCCTGGCCATTTGGACTTTTTATATTCAAACTTATTCCTCTTGAAAAATAACTGCCTATATATTTATTTCTGATCCATAATCCAAGACTGGGTGAATTTTATAGATAAAATTACACAGATTGTTCTATATCCTGCACAAGGCACATTTTACCTCTTTGTTCCTTGAACTGTAGATCTTGGGATTCAGCATGGGAATGACCAGGGTATAAAATAGAGGCCAATTTTTCAGAATTGAAAGAATGGCTGGACTTGGGCTGCACATACATAAAGAACAGGGCCTTAAATAACACAACTGCCATGGTCAGGTGAAACCTGCAGGTGAGGAAAGCCTTGTGTCTCCCATCTGCTGCATTCATTCTGAGGATGGCCACAAGGATCTGAATGTAGGAAACAAAGAAGTGAGAAAATCATATTAAATACTGAAAAGTTCAGGGCTATCCACTCAGCTTCTCATGACCTTCAGCAAATCAAAGTCAACAATGGAAGACTGGCATTGTAGAAATGACTAATGATGTTATTGCCACAATGAATGAAAAGAAAATTTTTATGGTTGCTGTCAGAGAGAGAGGGGTGCTGTACAGATAAGAAATTCTCACCAGCACCCAGCATGCCTTTTGTGATATGATCACTGTGGATAAGAGAGGGTTGCAGATGGCCACATAACAGTCATACACCATGGCTGACAGGATAAAAAGCTCCTTGATGGCAAACATGATGAAGAACCCTAGCTGTGTGGCACACCAGTAGTAGGGAATTGTATTTTGATTAGTGATAAGATTTGCCAACATTTTGGGTCCAACAGCAAGTGAGTAACAGAGATCAATGAAAGCCAGATGTCTGAGAAAAAAAAGTACATGGGTGTTTTAAGTCTGTTGTGTACTCTGGCAAGGATAATCTTGCCCAAATTACCCACTACTCAGGTTATGTAGACAATAAGTAACAGAACAAAGGAGGGATCCGAAATTCAAGCTGTCCTGTGATGTCAGTCACAATGAACTCCTTAAGCCAAATTTCTTCTGTACATACAGGCTTCTAAGGAAATTTACTATGCGAAGAATCATAAAAGCCATTGGATTCTAGGAAGTATTGCCAAATAGATGGTTATCACTGGTGTCATTTATATGTAAGAGAAACCCAGTTTGGTTTTTTTTTGACCTGAAGAATTAAAAATTACTCATCTGTACCATTGAACTTAGAACCAAATCTGGACACAGGGTAAACAGCTAAACATAGGACTGATAGTGAACATTTTATTTTTCTACTATAGTGTTTATTATCACAAGGTATGTAGTGTTCCTTGTGATTTTATCAGAAACATAGTGCTAGAAAAAGTTTGAATTTAAGTAATATCTTTAATTTTTCAAAAACAATTGTCACTAAAAATTCATGTAAGTTTTCAAATATGTAAATTTTCAAAAGGACTGTATAGGAAATTACCAAATATCTCTTTCTTACCATTGAAGCTTCAGTTCCACTACTCAGGAAAAATCTTTATTAAATAATCTTTAGGGAGAAGAGAAATGAAAATGATCAAGATGTTGAACATGTGCTATACATGAGTCAGTTCTTCCAGATAAATGTAACTATTATATCTGACAAATTTATACTTAAAAACAATAAAACAATCAAAAGAGAAAAAAAAAAGATTTTGATTAACTTCTCCACAGTGTATCTTTATGTAGAAAGGTAAACTTATCTCCCTATCTTTTAGTCTTTGAGAATTACATCTCACTCCACAGTATTTTATATACTTTAAATATATTAAACAACATTTTATAATAAACTGGAATAATTTAACTTGATTGCAGTAGTATCAAGACTAACATTCTACAACACAGAAGCACAAAGTTACATAACATACTCATCTTCTGTAGACCAGTAAATCCAAGATTTAAAAATTGAGTGGAATCTTTATGATTTTTTTCTATGTTGCATGTGAACTAAATCCTATATCTATAATTTAATCTGAAACTAGATGGCTATAAGTCATCTACACATTTGCTTTGACATGAGCAGGGATGTCATTCCAATGATCTGTCTTAGGTTGCAACCGTATTTTTCCATTATACTTTTAAATAAGTAAACTTTAAGATAACTTTATGATATTTTAATATAAGCCAAAAATATAAAATTATTTGAAAACTTGCCACTGAAAATTATAAGATAAACTAGTAAAATTATAACACAATGAAAAATATCATAAAGTAGAAATTATTGTTTTTAATGCCTTTGAGGTAGAAAAATAGTACTATTTAATGAAGCATATGAAAAAAACCAAGCAAGTCTAATAGGAATCTAGAAGATCTAAACATTTTATAACTAATCTGAAATACTTAATTTTACTTGCTTAAATGTGATTGCTCAAGACAAATAATTATTTCATCTAGAAAAGTAAAATTAGTCATATACTTGATATGGAGTACATTTAATATAATTTAGTTTTCAAGAATATGATATATTTTCCATAAAATAAATTTCAGACGTTTTGAGAACACATCATAACTTACAGGTTGCACTATGTCCTTGTCTACTTCCTCGCTATTTCTACTTCACAGTCCTTTAAAGGCAGCTGCTTCCAAATATTCATGAAAACCATTATCCGTATGCTGCACAGACTCCTTCAGGGAATCAAAAATAAGAACTCCAGGGCTATTCATTCTAGGAGCCCAGGAAAACCTGGAC
>PVLA01016561.1:0-20318 GCA_004027455.1 Hydrochoerus hydrochaeris
AAAGGAAAGATCTCTTAAAAATAACAAGGAAACAGGCAGTAACAATACAAAGGCTAGAAGATGACAAGAGAATCCACAATTTAAGAATAAGAAATGTGAACAAAGAGGCAGGAATACATACAGGTGAATTACAAGGGCTATTCATGGAAATAATGAAGGAAAACTTCCCAAGCATGGGAAAAGAAAATGACATTCAGTTATGTGAGGCATACAAAACTCCAGCCACCTACAACCAAAACAGATCTACACCCAGACATATAATAATCAAGATACCAGAAATTCAATATAAAAACAGAATATTAAAAGCCATCAGAGAAAAGAAACAGATTACCTATAAAGGTAAGCCCATCAGAATCATGGCTGACCTATCAACACAGACCATCAGATCAAGAAGAGGTTGGGACAAAGTGTTCCAAGCCCTGAAAGAAAATAACCTCCAGCCCAGACTGATGCATCCTGCAAAACTATCACTAGAAATTAATGGAGAAACAAGATAATTCCGTGACAAAGAGGAACTGGGTGAGTTTGTGACCACCAATCCAACACTACAGAGAATACTGAAGGACATTCTAGAGAGAGAAAAAAAAATACCAGGATTTTAGCAACAGTGGCAGAAAGGCCTCAATGAGTGGGGCAGGCAGAAGAATGAAGGAGAAAACTAGACAAACAAAAGCAGAAAAATAGCATAGCAGAAATGAGGCAGAGAAGGATAACTAGAAACTAGCATAGATGGCCTTGATACACTATATTGTTAATAGTGCACTAGGATTTAAAACCCACATTACTCACACTACTCTGCTTAGATGTATTATATTCTGTTCCAGTCCTTCTACCTGTACTAGATTTGAGGGCACAGACAGTTATCCAGAAAATAACAGGATATAGTACGGTCATCATTCTTAATTTCCTATTTAATCTAAAGCTCTGTTTTACCATGACTGATCGTAATTGAACCTGGTTTGTTGGATCGCTGTTTTGTATTGATAGATTTTATTCAAAGCTGTTATGATTGATAGTACCAAGTCTGAGAGTATAGGCAACTGCACTTAAGATGACAAATCCACTAGAATATCCACTATGGTTTGATTATTACCTGCCTTTGAAGTTTTATACTGTCTACAATGTTTTATTTTTACTAATATTGTTATTTACTGCTATACTCAATTATACTGATATATTCAATTATGCCTGATGATATAGACATTCTATTGAAGATAATAAGAAACAACACAGTAATCACTGTAGATCACCTTGTACTGTGGTTTTATATGACTTTTTGGTTTCATGTTTTTATAGGAATTTGTTTTGTTTTGTTTTGTCTTGCTAAGTTTTGTTTTTCCCTCTAATACAGAGAAGATAGAAATACATGTAGAGACTCATGCATGCATAGCTGTTTACACTCTCACTGTTTTACTATCTACTTTGTATGCTTTAATTTTGTAACTTGAGCAACTATTTCTAAGAGGACAATATGTAATTTATTAACTAGTGATTTCTTATTGTTTATCTTTTTTTTGAAATTCTATATTATCTCTACCCTTTACATGCTTTTGTTTCTCTTTATACAAAAAAAAAAATTTTAAAAAAGGAACCAGGAAGCAACAATACAGAAGCTAGAAGATGATAAGAGGATTTATAACTTAAGAATAAAAAATGTGAATGAAGAAGTAGGGACAAATACAAATGAAATAAAAAGGCTATTCACAGAAATAATTAAGGAAAACTTCCCAAGCATAGGAAGTGGTGTTCAGATATATGAGGCCTTTTTTCTCCAGCCAGCTACAACCCAAACAGATCTACACCCAGACATATAATAGTCAGGATCCCAGAAATCCATCATAAGAGCAGAATATTAAAAGCAGTCAGAGAAAAGAAACAAATTACCTATAAAGGAAAACTCATCAAAATCACAGTGGACTTCTCGATGCAAATCATCAAATCAAGAAGAGCTTAGAGTGAAATATTCCAAGCCCTGAAAGAAAATAACCTCCAACCCAGATTGAAGTACCCTGAAAAATTGTCTCTCAAAATTAATGGAGAGACAAGATATTTCCACGACAAAGAGGAACTGGGGGAGTTCGTGACCACCAATCTAACCCTGCAAAGAATACTGAAGGACATTCTAGAGAGAAAGAAGAAAATCACCAGGATTCCAGGAACAATGGCAGAAAGGCCTCAATGAAAGGGGCAGACAGTGGAATGAAGGAGAAAAGTAAACAATGACAGAAAAATAGCAGAGCAGAGATGAGGCAGAGAAGATTGGTTATATCGCTGTTTTGTCTTGACTGATTTTATTCAAATCTGGTATGCTTGAGGGTGTCAAGTCTGGGAGTAGGGGCAACTACTCTGGGGATGGCAGGATTCAATAGGATACCCATTCTGGTTTGATTATTAACTTCCTTTGAAGTCCTATAATGTCTCCAATGTTCAGTTTTTATTAATAGTGCTATGTATCACTAAGTTTAATTATGCTATGTCTGACGATATAGACAATTTTATTGAAAATAACAGGAGACATCATGGTGACAACGGTAGATCACCTAGTATTGTGGTTTTGTATGTCCTCATTTCATGTTTCTCTAGGAATTTGTATTATTGACTTGTTTTGGTTTGTTTTTCCCTCTAATACAGAAAGGCTAGGTATGCATGTAGAGGCTTATACATGTGTAGAACTTCTAAACAGTTTATGAGAATTGATTATAGTTATTGTAAAAAAAGAGAGAGGGAAGGAAAGTATTCTAAAGGATATAACTGCATGTATGTTTGAGTGTGTAGGATCAGTGACCTTAACACTAAGTTTTTTGTTGGATATATGCATAGAGCTGATTGCGGTCTCACTGTTTAAATGTCTACTTTGTAGGCTTTACTTTTGTAACTTGAACAACTACTTCTAGGAGGAAAGTATGTAACTGTCAACTAGTGATTTCTTACTGGTTTTTGTTTTTTTGTTTGAAATTTTGTATTTGTATCCTCATTCTGTTTCATTTTTTTCTCTAAAAAAAAAAATTAAAAAAAAAAAGATGAGCTGCCTGTAAGTCACTAAACATGATGGCCAGCCTATGTGTCCCCCAACATGAAATGATTGATGTGGCTTTGTGCTCAGAGGCTAAAAGGGACCAACTGGGGAGACCCTGACAGTGTAAAGCTCACACTGAGGAAAAATTTGTTCTGTCCACCTTGAGCTTGGAAGCCTAGCATTATTCATTTGTTGAATACAGAGCTTGGAGTACAAAGCCTGAGTCAATGGACAGTACAAGCTTTTGTCTGGAGCCCAATAAGGGTGTCAGGAATCAGACATAGGGCAGAACCTGAGCCCTGTAACAGGCCATGCTTGGCCCAGCTTTGTTTCCAGGAAGAGGCCTCTCCTTCAGGACCCTGTCACTGAGCAGGGATCAATATAGCCCTTGAATTGAGAGCCTACCTCCAACAATGTCACTTCCAGAGAAAGGTGAAGAAAAGAAACTATAGCTACCTACAGCATCACTGGGGGAACCCTCTAGAATGTGAGAGAATAAATTTCTGTGTTTTTTAAGCTGCAGTTGTGGGGTTTGGTTTGCTTTGGTTTGGTTTATAGAGGACCTGAGAGACCAATGCACAGCCTTGGGAGCTCAGTTCTCCTTTCGTGCTACATGCAGTCTGTTCTGTGCAGCCTGGGGGACACCGGCCCCCAAGCACTTGAGACCTGCTGTATCCTTCTATCCATCCAGACCAGAATCCCTGAAACTGACTCAACTTTGACCTCAGTTATTACTGTAATCAGGGGTTTGCAAGGAAAGCAATTTAATATAGGACACGTAATTTATATTATTAATGATAGTCACCCAAAGAGTCAAATACAAAAAAAAAAAAAAAGAGTGCAGGAAATCTTTCCACACACTAAGACCCAAAGAATCCAGCTCAGGGCCTGGATCCCATGGCAACATTCTGCAAGAGTCCAGCTAAAGACCTAGGGCCCATGTCAGTGTCTCATGCAAGTCTGTTTCATGGGAAGGCCCAAAAGTCAGTGATGGGAGCCAGAAAGTCTGTGCCAGGGGGATGAAGGATCTGTGCCAATAGGTTGAGGGTTCTGCACTAAAGCCAAGAAGCAATGTTCAAATTAAGGATCAGGGCACCCCTGAAAAGTACTACAGCCATCCTCAGCGACAATGAGGTCCCAAGCTCCTCTGATGATGAGAACAGCCAAGCATGGCAAACTTCTAGAGACTGAACAGCACACCATCTTCCCCTCCAGAGTCAAGAATCAGCAAAGGCCAGAGCTCCCCCAAAGTAAACCTAGGCCATTCTCGGGAACAACAAGGTCCCAAGTTCCTCTGAGGCTAAGAACAGCCAAGTTCCTATCAGGAAAGAAGCTTAACCAACTCCTCCAGGTGAACCAACAGCAGCACATTTCTTCCTCTCTAGTTCTCCTTTTTTAAGTTGGGAACAATCCTCAGGTAGGCCATCTGCACCCAGCACCATGCTGATTCAATTCATCTAGGTGTTAAATTGACTCCCAGTTGTCACCTCACTTCAGTGATCTAGAAGACAAAGCTACTTCTGGTCCCTTTATTCCACAACTTACCAACCAAGTACAAAGCAAGGAAGTAGGGGCCAGCCTCCTGCCAGCTCCAGAAGGGTCTCATAACTGGCCCCAACTCCTCCAATGTCTTTCTCAACAGTGACTGCAGTCTAAATAAACAAGATAAGGACATAGAGGTGAATCACTATTGTAATTGGTTTCACTCTGAACTTGAGAAAGTCCCTATGTGTTTTCATTCACCATCCAGACTTTCCAGAAGCCACTGATAAGATCCAGTCCTGTAAAAAATAAACTTTCTGCCTGAGGTGGTAAAAATGAAGTCCACATTCTCAAGATTCCCCTTTCTGAGAAACAGCACTGGGGGGGTCTGGTTGAACGGTGATTGCCCACCAACACTGTCACTGCAAGGGGGAGCAAAGGGACATACTTTCATGTAAGGCAATAGTTGCTCAGGTTTTCAAGAGGCATACAAGGTGACTTGGGGGGCTCCCTGGTGATGACACCCAGTCACCCGATGTCACTAAGGGGAAGGAAACATCCTTAGCTATGGCAGCTGGGATCAGCCACAGTCTTACAAAGTTGCTGCAGCAGGATGATGAAGGGACAAGGGGGCAAAAGAAGGACTTGGAATGAGGACAGCACAGCCACTGACAAATGACAGAAAAGACACTAATGCTCCACTGAGAGGCCAGGAGGCTCCAGCTCCTCCAGGACAGCTCTGCTACGATCACCAAGCACTCAGAAATACACAGCACCCTAACTTCCAAAAGCAGCTGTGAGAAGAGGAGTACCTGTATGATTGTACCGATGGGTCCCCCAGATGTGCATGCTGGAAGCTTGAATCCCCAAGGCAGTGGTCTGGGGAGATGTGGCCTAGTAAGAAGTGATGGCATTGTGAGGATAGAGCCCTTGTGAACAGACTGATGTCACTGTGACAAACGAGGATATTAGAAACCAGGTGTGTGCCTCCTTCCTGGCATACAACTGCCTGTCCTTTCCCCCTTTATGTGTGTCACAGTGCTCTGACACACACAAAGGCCCTCACCAGACATTGTGATGAGGCTCATGCACTTCCCAGCTTTCAGAACCATGTCTAAAATAAATTTCTTTATAAATAAATCTCATGGACTAAGCCAAGACAAAGGGTGTCTGCTCTCGGTCTTATCCCCCAAGTCACCTGAGAGCCTCTTGCAGACCAGACCTGTTCCAGGCTGTAACAGAGGAATGGGAACAGCAGATTCAAACATCTTCTTCCTTGAAGTTTACATCCAAATGGAAAGGAGAAGAAAACCCAAGATAAATAAGGAAAGTAGAAGACACCCAACATAATGAGAGCTTTACAGAAAGATTAATTACTGAAGAGGGCCAGGGAGGGAACAAAAGGCAAGGAACGTACAAGATAGATGGGATGCCAGACAGCCAGAGGGAGATCTCCAGGCAGGGAAAGCAGATGCTAAAGGGTCCTAGGACCCTAAGGCCTGGCAGATAGCAGGAACTGCTAGCAAGTACAGTAGAAAAAGAGAAAGTAAAAGGAAGAGAGAGGGTCAGAAGAACAGGGCACAAGGGACTTTGTTGGCACAAAGAACTGGCTTTGGTTGAGTTGGAGATGAGATGCTTCCGAGGGTTTGCAGTGAACAGTGGCCGAGGGCAGGGGTGCATAACGTTTATTGGCCAGTCACTGATCCCTTAAATGATGATCACAGCCCAGACAGGGGAAGAGGAACAAAAGAACCAAGAAATGAAAGCTCAGATTCCAAGAGCACTGGGCAGATGATAAGCCAGTGGCCAGAGACAGGCATAGATCAAACCTTTGAGAAACAAATAGAGCCTGAGATGCAGGTCTAAAGACAGGTTGTGGGCCAGAAACTAGTCAGGGCAGATGTAAAGCTAAGGGGAGGCCTCAGATGGAGATGGAAGCCAGCAGGAAGGTGCAGAACAGAGTAGGGAAGGATTGGTAGCTCCAGAGGCTGCCAGACACAGCAGAAGGAAGAACATCATTCTGTTGTACCCAGACCTGATGAGAACTTCATAGAAAAATTAACAGAAGAGAGTGGGGGAGAGAGCAAGAAGTGGCCAGAATAAGGCCCTGAAAATTTGCTTATTGGTGCCTGCATGAGTTTCTTGTAGCTGCTGTAACAAATCATAACATTCAAGTGGTTTAAATAGCACAAATACATCTCACTACAGCCAGAGGTCAGAAGTCTCAAGCCCATCTCACTGAGCTAAAGTAAACACATAACCAGAACTGGCTCCTTCTAGATGCTCCAGGGGAGTCTTCATTCCTTGCCGTTGCTCATCTGTCCTTGTCTCAGGATCTTTCCTCCACTTTCAAGGTCAGCACTGCCCAGCTGAGTCGTTCTCATGCTGTGCTGCTCTGGTTCTGACCTTCCCACCACCCTCCTCCCTATTTATGCGCCTTTGAGGCCATGTTGAGCCCACCTGGATGACCAGGCCTCTTCCCCATGTCAAAGTCAGCTTCCCCTTTGCAAACTGACACACTCACAGGTTCCAGGGTAGACAAGGATGTCTTTGGAACCATTATTCTGTCAACCCTGGGATGTTCTACAGTCTGCTGTGGAGAGAAGGGATGAAGGCAAGACCTGCAGAGGGACCTGCTCATTGGTGCACTGTCAACCTACATAGTTAGATACAACCAATCAAAATGTTCTAAGCACCTAGCAAAGGTGATAAGTCAAGAGGTACTAAGTAAGGAGGTGCTGAGGGTCTTTTCTGAGAAGTCAGGGCAGATCTGAAAGTGGAGATTTATCCAGGACCAGCACCTTGGCCCCATACAGGGTATTTGACATGGCTGTAGAAATATCCAAGAACTCTCCAGTGACCTGGAACAGTTGGCCCAGGAAAGAGATCCAGCAAACTCACAAATCTGTCAAGTCCTTAATAGCACCATGTGACCTTGAGCAGAGGCAGCATGACTTTGCATCACTGGTAGCACCACAGTCTATGATGGCCTTGGGAGGGGAAGCCAGCCTCAGCTGCCCCTATACCACCTATAAACAGGAAAGAGACGAGTGATCACACCCAGACAAAGGATGCTGGCATTGGTACATCAAGCAAGAGGGAAGAGAAAGCCATCTTTACTGGAGTATCTGTGAGCCTTTGCTGCTCCCCAGAGCCCTAAACTGACCTCAAAGAATCAAAGATACAATGTTGAGGGCAGCAAGAGGTGCTGCAAAACTCAGAGGGCTTCATAACTGCCATTTAAATGAATGTTTCTGAAATGTGTTGACTTTGTACACCAACCAGAGTGATTACAGGAGAAACGGTGAACATTAGAAATGCTGGCAGCATGGCAGCAGCACCAGCAAAGTGCTATTTCTTAATGACCCTGGACAAAGAAAAGAGGGAGTAGAAGAGACATCCAGGTGCAGGCAGAAGAGGACAAATGTTTTCTTGTCCAGGGAAGGAAAGTGGCTGTGCAGGAAAGCAGTGCTGGATACTAAAATATTCACAGGTGTCTGGGGTTTAGACCATGGGGCTCATTAGTCAGGGCTCCCCAGCAGCCTCCACACCAGAGCCACAGGGTGACACCACGTGGGGGAGTGGTGCACAAGGTGTTGTTTGCCTGCAGCCTGTGCAAAACTGTGCCGCTCAGCAAACCCTTATTTAACACTGGATATTAGTGTCATTGTGATGTCCTTGTCCCTGACTTCAAAAGTTGTTTTGTTTTTCTCAGACATCTGCTTTTTTTATTCTAAGTGGGTTGAAAGGATCTGTTTCTTGCTGTGCTTGAGCCCATGCAGACTTCAAGAGGAATCAGTCCTGTGTTTCTTAATGCATATTTTAATGTCACTTCTGGACCTTCAGCCATGTTTCTGCCAGGCAAGGTGAATGAAGAATCTGCAGTGACCACACTACTCAACAGCTCAACCTCTGCGACAGGTAACTGAGGCAACAGAAAAGCCCATTGATTTCCTGCAGTCCTGCTTCTGGATTGTAGAAGAAGAGAGCTGGTAGGCCCTGAAGGCAGGTAAGAGATGGGTGACAACAAAAAGTTAGCTCCGCCTGAAGGAGGACACAGAGCTCGTTACTACAAGTTTCTTTCTCAGAGTATTGCAAATGAAATTGAGCAAGGGGAGGAGAAAGATGAGCAGGGCACAGACCATCCCAAGCCAAGCCATCAGGCAGTTTCCAAAATTGGCTCCAGGTTCTCTAGGATGGCTTCTGTCCCTCAGCACTGCTTGCTCTGTAGAGGGCTGACAGTACCCCTTGGAGGGGTGTTCAGAACGGCCCTCAGAATGCTGGGCCAGGAGAGAGCTCAACTCTCCATCAGAAATTGCTGCAGATGAGCCCTGTTCAAGATGTAATCTGGGCATTTGTCATCCGGTTCTCGTGTACCACCAGAGGTGCAAGGCTACCTGCCTTTTTCCCCAATGTGACTGACTTAGAAGGGGTGTCATTAGCAGCCCCTTCCTCGGCCAAAATTATGCTTCAAATTGTTTCTTAAAGAAACTAGAGCCCGGGGACATTGACACGGCACTTTTTTCTACTGTGATGTGACACCAAGCCATACCTATGTGGTTCCAGAATGATGTGTTCAGTGGGGTCAGTGAACTGGTTGGGCTAATTTGCAGATCTTCGGTCTCTGAGTTCTGGTCACTTTTACTGAGCCCGATTTGCACCTCTGACCACTGGGAGGATGACTATCTCATTATCTCTTACCAGCCAATATGTCTGTGGAATGGCTTTGCATAGTCTGTTTATAATTCGTACCTTTTATTTGTGGGTAGAAACTCTTTAACCTATAGGATATTCACTTATTGTTTAAACTCTTTGTTACAAAATACACAGAAGCAAATAATAGAGAGGAGGGAAATGCTGAAACTAGCTGGGTAGTCTAATTTTCTTTATGCTCTGCAGGTGCTCCATTTTACAGGGGAAGTTCACTCCCATCTCAATGGAATCTTGAGTTATCTTTTAATATTTTACATTTTCATGCTTTGCATTCAAATATACTTACAGAGAGATATGTATTGAGATATATATATATATGTATATATTGAAAGAAACAGTCAAAAAAGGAGTAAAGAAAAAAATGAAAGATTTTATTTTTCTTCTTTTTCATTAACCTAAAAAGTAGTTGCTCAAAATATCAGGTGAATCAGGTAATTATAACATAAGGACAAGTAAAATAAATAAAAGTATTGTCATAGGGGTGAGAGAGAGGAATTGAGAATGTTTAATTATAAGGTGACAGCACTGTAGGTAAAGTGGGAAGTATCATTTAAAGGTAAAACTTGGATTAGTTACAGATGTGTATTTCATATCCCATGCAAATCACTAAAAGAAAATTTTAAAGAGGCACTATTGATGTGCTAGAGAAGAGATAAAACAAGATCACAGAATATGTTTAATTGAAGCCAGGAAAAACAGAAGCAGTGTAAAAGAAAAGAAACAAAGAATAGTTCCATTAAAAAAAATAGTTTTAAACATGATAG
This sequence comes from Hydrochoerus hydrochaeris, assembly GCA_004027455.1. Classification (NCBI taxonomy): domain Eukaryota; kingdom Metazoa; phylum Chordata; class Mammalia; order Rodentia; family Hydrochaeridae; genus Hydrochoerus; species Hydrochoerus hydrochaeris. The sequence goes on from PVLA01016561.1 coordinate 9,976, forward strand.
ATATTTTGAAATCCAATATTGTTTTCACTGTTTTGCTTTGTTCTCATTAATTGTTTTGTTTTATTCAATATTCTGTTTTGATGAGCTTTATAGTGTTTTGTTTTTGGTTTGATTTTGGTACACCTGATGGAATGGACAACTATTGTGAAGATAACAAGATACACTATGGTAGCTATTATTGTTTTCCTGGTATCCTTCTGTGAAGTTCTGCACCAGTTTTGCTGCATTGTCTTGACTAGCTTTGATCTGTCTTTTTTTGTTGTTGTATTTTATTGTCTTTAAAATAAAAAAATAAACATGATACATATTAATTCATGATGTCAATAATCACTTTAAATGTGAATGGCATAAATATACCAATTAAAAGACAGAAACTTTCAGAATGGTAAAACAAGTAAGACTAGAATAAATTTAAAGAAAAAGGAAAGAGAAATATATACCCAGAAGCAGTGATCAAAACAAAGCTAGATTCATTTTACTGTATTAATTTCAGATTCCTGAAGAAAGGACATTATTAAGAATAAAGAGAGGCATTCCAAGGAGACTATTCTCCAGAAGACACAACCTTAAATTTGTGTCCACTGACAACTGTGTGTGGGCATACATGAACAAACACTAGTTCAACTAAATAAGAAGCAAACCTACTATTACAGCTGAAAATTCCATCACCACTTTCTCAGCAACTGATAGGCACAGAAGACTGAAAATCAGTGAGGAGCGAGTGAGAATTGACCAGCACCATCCATCAAATGGATCTAATTGACATCTGTAGCACACTTTATCCAGCAGCAGCAAAGTACATACTCTTCTCATACAAAAAAAAGACAAAAGCCAGTTATTCTCCAATGTACAAGCAATGAGCAAGTAAAATTTGAAATTCTAGACAAATACCATTTATAATAGCTCCAAAAAAAATAGCTCCAAAAACTAAAATCCTTAAGCACATGCTTAGGTGTGAAAATGTTTATTGATCTTTATGCAGGAAAGTAGGATATAGAAGTAAAAGAAATAAAGAAAATCTAACTGCATGGAGAAGTATTTGCAATCATAGATTGGAAGTCTTCATATTGTTAAGATGTCACCTCTTCCCAAATTGACCGGTAGATACAACATAATTCTGATCAAAATCACAGATATTGACAAACTGATTATAGAGCTTAGGGTGAAAAGACCTAGAATAGTCGATTTTGAAAAAAGAGGAACAAATTTGGTACCCTCACTTTACCCATTTCAAGAGTTATCATAAAGCTACAGTAATCAAAACAGCATGATTTTGCCAAACAATAGACACAAATACCAGTGAAATGAGACAGAGGTCCCTAAGACACAGTGCTTAAATATAGTCCATTAACTTTTAACAAGATGCAAAGGTAATTCAAGAGAAACAAGGGTCATTTCAGTAAATGGTGCCAAGAAGAATTAAATGCCCATATGTGAAAAAGAAACTGAACCTGTACACAGATCTTATGCATTCCACCAAAAAACATGAGGTCAAAATGAGTTACTTCTAGCAGACTTTCATTCTGAGGTAATATAAATGTTCTGGAATTAGTAGGAATAGTTGCACAGACTTATGAATTTACTAAGAAAAGACAGGTTGAACACTTAAAGAATGAATTTTCGATATATGATTATATCACAGTAAAATAAAATTAACTCAGAATGGTTCATAAACATAAATGTAACATGAAAATCTTTAAAATCCTATGTGAAAGTAGAGAAGAAATCTATATGACTTTATTAGTGATAATTTTTAGATAAAACACTAAAAGTCAAGTCCATGAAAGAAAAAACTGATAAATTAGACCTTATTAAATTTGAATTTTTCTGCTCTATGAGAAAACCTATAAAGAAAATGAAAAAAGTCACATATTAGGGGAAAATATTTGAAAAAAATATTGAAGGCCCTTGTCACACTTGATTTCATGGCTCTGCCTCAGTGCCCCACAAGGTGTCCAGAGTCAACAGTATTTTGGGGTACATCAGTGCAGGTGCTTCCAGGTGAGATGATCACTGAATCAATGGACTTAATAAAACATATTGTCCTAGCCAATGTGAGTGTGTCATCCCAGCCATTGTGAGTCTGGATAGAGCAAGAAGGTGGAAGAAGGAAAAGGAATTCTCCCCTTTCCCTTCCTGTCACTCTAAAAATCTATCCCCGTTAGCTTGAACTTAACACTACGAGATCCTCTATTTCTGTTTACCTGGGGGAAAAATGACTGATTTAGATCTGTACCTGAAGCATCAAAGGATACTTAAAACTCAAAAATATGAAACCAGCCAGGTGTGGTGACACATACAGCTATAATTCTAGCATTCGAGAGGCTAAAAATTAAGCCTGCCGTAAGTTTATAGATGCAGGCAAAAAGCCGAGATTTCTGGATTAGTTTCTCTTTCATGAGTTATCACTGTGAGTTCAAGTCTACCTTGGATTATATAGTGAGTTCAAGGCCAGCCTGACCCTGGAGAGACAGACAGACAGACAGACACACATATACACACACACACACACACACACATACAGAGGGAGAGGGAGGAGGGAAAGGGGAGGGGTGATCAAGCAAACCAAATTAAAATGAGGGAAAAAACGCTGACCAATTTGTATAACTAATAGATACTAATAAAAAGAATTAATGCACAAAAGAAGACAAATGGCAAAAACAGCACGTGGAAACATGCTAGTATCATTTGTTTTTGGAGTACTTCAAATTAAAATAGGACACCAGCATGCACCTGTTTGAATGGATAAACATTGAAAATGAAATTGACAACACCAAATGCTACTAGGATACAGAGCAACAGAAGCTCACTGCTGCTATAAATGGTGCAGCTGCTCTGGAAGAGAGCTCAGTGCTGGGTATGATGGTGCACACCTGTAATCCCAGCATTTGGCTGACTGACTCAAGAGGATTGAGAATTTGAGGCCAGCCTTGAGACCCTGTGTCAAAAACAAACAAAAAGAAAAAGGAAAAAGAAGAAAAGAGCAACAAATCTAAACTAATAAACAAACAAATGAAGTAACTGTGGACACATCCACTTGCTCTTAACACTGGCATTGGGTCACAAGACAAAATAAAGAATAAAAAGAAAGGAAACTGAGGAGAGAGACTGGATGCATGGAGGATCTGATAAAATGCATAGCAGGAAGGGTCTTTCAGAAGCACAAAACAAGCGATAGAGGGACAGATAACCTTGGTCTTGTGCACAGGTAAATGTTGCCCATGTCAGGAACTCCTCAGGTTCTGAGAGCTTCCAGGATAAAAATGAGCCTCCCATGAGTTTACAGACACAGGCAAGACAGGTGCGGTTCCTGCAGTGTGGTGGTTACCACCATTGCCTCACAGATGCAGGCAAGAAGACAGGAGATTCCTGGATCAGTTTCTTTCTCATGATATAACAGCCAATGCAAACACAAGGCAGAGCAGACAGGGGTATGCTGCCCACACGGTAGGTTTATGTTTTAGCCAAGGAACTCCCAACTTTCAAGAAGCCACAATCCTATAATAGATAACACTACTTAATCCTTGACCTGATGGAAGACATCATTTTATTATCCTAGATAGGAAACAAATTCATCCTCCTATCTGGAAGGAGACATTCTCTCCAGCTTCCCAGGGCAAAAGCTGAACTGTCTATAGTCACTAGAGGTGGAGAAATCCCAAAAGCACCGGCACCACCCAGCTACTAGTGAAGGGAAATTACTGAAGCAAATGGGGGAAGATGTGTCTCCTGGTGCAACCTTGGAAAGTCCAACATAAGCCACTCTTTGAGACCAGTGGAGACCAACAACAATTCTTTCATGCAGCCAGTGCTTTCTTCCTTGCCCTTTTATTTTAGAAACTATCAACAAACAGGTCCTCAAATTACCAAAGGAGCCTCTTGAAGGACTGGCTCCCATCCTTAACAGTCCAGATTGGAGACCAAGGGTACTCAGGAATATTTTCAGGGCACTTTAATTCTGAACAAAGAGTTACTGGAAGCCCTGCAATCTGCTGCAATTTGGTGCTAGCATGACTCTTCGGGTATACTTGGCCTGCTTGATCCTTCTGCAAGTTCCTAATATTCTTATCCTGTTCTTCTTGGACCTTCGAGGTGATGCCATCTTAGAACAGGACAAGATATCCTTCATGCCACGCCTACCAGTTTATGTGCCAAGAGAGCCTACTGAGCATGTATGTGACCTAGTGTTTCCTGACCACTGCACTGCCGGGGACCTGGCCCATCTGTATGGTTACCTCTCTGGTACTTTTCCAGGGCAAAAGAGGGAACCCTAAAAGCAGTAAAATACAAGGTCAAGGCATTCTCATTTCAAATCTCTTTACAACTCTTTACAATTGAAAAACAGACCATTTCAGTTTGGCCTCAAGTTCTTTGTTCAGAAATCAGTTCAAGCCAGAAAGAGATATAGGAAGTATCTCCTGAGCACAACAGAAGTCCCCTCGAGAAAAATAACGAAATTCTGCTCAGACAAAATGCCTTGCTGTACCCAGTTTTGTGACTCCACCTCCTGTGTGACACCTGCCCCTTCTCCTCATCCAGACAGAGTAAAAACCTGAGCAAATATGGCTAGGGCAAAGGCCTCCAATGGTTGGTCTTGATCTTCCTGAAGCCAACTGTCTAGCTTCTAAGGGTTTCTCTGTGTTTCTGACCTTTGAATACCTGAGTGGGGACCATGGTCTCCTCTCTGATTTCCTTTTGTTAATCTTAGAAAATGCTCAGTCTCTTGCCTATGTGCTGGGTTCAATTTCAAGTATTATATAAAGTCAGCAGCAGCAATTTTCTCAAGGAGGCTTTGGGTTTCAACAAAACACTCTGAAAATTTCTATCACAGCTTGTTGGTCCTTGGGGACAACATCATGTAATGAGCAAACAAGAGCCTTGAGTGCAACACTTGATACCTCTTTACTCCTAGAGTCTTGGCCCTGTGTTCTGTCCCAGTTGGGCTTTCTTCCCATGCTCTGGGGAAGATTGAGCTTAAGACCTGTCCCTAGCTGGGAGAAACTGCCACCCTCAGACTGGAGCATGGGAAGATTTGAAGAGCCCTGTTAAGCTACCACCACATCCAGCTCCAGCCCCTCAAAGCTTTCCTCTTGACCCACTTGACACCCATTGGCATGAGGGCTGCACTTCGATGTGGAATTCATATCTGGAAGATATGTCCTTCTGCAAAAGCAATTAGATTCTTACCTTTAAAATACAAATTGTCAGCCCCTCCCACCCGTCAACAGAAGCCATGCTGGGACTGGGAGGAGCACAGCAAGAAGCCCGTTCACCCTTCCCATGAGCCACCCAAGCTATGCGGGTCCAGAAAGAAAGAAACCAGTTCACCCCTCCTGTGAGCTGACCAGCAGCAACTGAAGCACAAAAACAACTAAATTCTTGTATTATTTGATTGACTTTATAGGTCTAAGGCTGGTAGCCTGTGCATCTAGTAGGAGGATAACAGTGTGCAATATAGCAAATATGGGGGGTTTCCTTCTGTCTTGTTTTTGAAATTTAATGTTGCTCTCACTGTTTAGTTTTGCTTCAATTTATTGTTTTATTTTACTTAGTGTTTTGTTTTGATTGGTTTTATTCTGTTTTGTTTTATTTGATTTTACTATATCTGATGGCATGGACAACTATTGTGAAGAGAACAAGAGATATTATGGTAGCCATTGCATATTTCCTATTTTCCTGTTTTGAAGTTCTGTATCACTTCTAAGGTTTTGTTTTGATTGGCTTTATTCTGTTTTATTTTGTTAGGTTTTATATAATCTTTAAAATAAAAATAAAAACTAATAAAATAGATTTTTAAAAATTGGCATTTCTAAGTTCTCTTCTGGAGCAGGGTCCAGGATTTTGGCAGATGCCATCTTTGGGTGACCACACACATAAAGATGATGAGACACTGGGATCCCTTTGTGACTTAATCACTTGCTGAGGGGCTTGGCTGTACTGGGGACACATTAGAAATCCCAAATTAGAGATCACTCTCATGAATAAATGTTTAATGGACCTCAAGTGTAGGAAAAAACAAAAACATGTTTAGATGAGTTGAAATTTCAAAATGAGGTATCCATTACACTTTCTATGCTTTTTCTAGGGCAATGTGGAGACATGTGTTAGAGTTGGTATAAAGCCACCCTTATATCATTCACTACCTCATGGTATCAAAATGCAGGGCAGGACACTTTGTGGCCCAGACAGGCCCCCACCACCCACCACAGTAGTAAAGAGTCATTGTCCGAGCATGCCACTCTGGTAAGTGGCTGTGGCTTGGAAAGCCGTGGCTACTCCAGGGCGAGAACCATATCAGCATTTTCTTGAGTTCTTCGACATGCCATGTTGGACCTTGGGGCGCTGGGAAAATGGGCAGCCAGTTCACCCCTCTGGTGGGCAGCTGTGAGCCTACCAGGGCAAACATGCATCCACCACCACCACCACCACCACCCCCGCTAGCAAGTGAGAGCCAGAGATCTGAGCATGTCTTGCTAGTTTGACTATATGCGATATAGCTAATAAGGGGGATTTTCTTCTGCCATCTCTTTAAGGGCAAATATTTTTATCTCTGTTTTGCTCTGTTTTGATCAATAGTAGTGCTCTACTCAATATTCTGTTCTTGTTATTTCGGTATTTCCTTCGATATTGCTCTGCCTGATTGAAGGAACAACTATTGTGAAGAAAACCAGATGTACTATTGTGCCTATTGCTGTTGTCCCAGTGGCCTGCTGTGAGGTTCTGTGCCAATTTCACTGCACTGCCTCAGTTGGCTATGTCCTGTCTTGTTCTGCTGTATTTTACTACCTTCAAAATAAAATAAATTAAATAAAAAATAATAAGAAAAAATTTTTAAAAAGTAAATAACAACAGCAAAACAGATCAGCAAGGTACTGAGCAACCTGAAACATGATATAACTAAACAGATAATGGATTTAAAAAGCAAAAGAAGGAAAAGCAGGTGCTCTAAAGGATATAACTGCATGTACATTTAAGAGTGTAGGAATGATAATTATGTTGCTAAGTTTTTGTTGGATCAGAGAACGGAGCTGTTTGCAGCCTCACTGTTTGAATGTCCACTTCGTATGCTTTGATTTTTGCCTTGAACAGCTACATCCAGGAAGACAATATGTAATGTATCAACTAATGATTTCTTACTGTTCATTTTTTTTGAAATTCTGTATTGTTTCTACCCTTTTTTTTCTGTTTTGCTTTATTTTTCCCCTCTCTTTAAATAAATTTTTTTTTAAAAAAAAAAAAAAAAGAGCCATTGTCCAAGTTGGAGTCAGAAGGTTGTTCAACACCAAAGGCCAGTGGCAGAACTCTTGACCCAGGACAGGTGGAGTAAGGCTTATGTCTGCAGGAGTCACCTCCATCTGCCTGGGCTTCTTGGTGCCCAGCCTCATATTCCAGGACTTCCCAGAGCTGCTGCCTGCCTACAAGCAGCAAGTGTAGGCCTACTCTTGAAAAGCCCATGTTAGCCAATAAGATGTGCCCTGACTGGAGGGACGGAAATGCTGAGCATGGGCTGGAATTGCTACCAACGCTCAGAATGAACTACAGGGCTCAAATGCACCAGAGGTCAAACAGAAGAGGTGCCGCCACTGACCCCAACCTCAGCTACCTGGAGGGTTACAGCCAACCCCAGGCCATCTCTGAACCCCTTTTCTGACATCAGATCCTACCAGTGCCTGAGAGGGATGTAAAAATAGCACCAGTTCAGTTCAATTATTTTCAATTTACCCAAGGATGCACTCAGCAGAAACGACCTGAGAAGAGACTATAGCTTTGTCACTCTGTGGGTGGCCTTGGGCAAAAGTGAGACTTGGCTAAGCCCAATTTAGCTTCCACATGTAACACTGGTCAAGGGGGCTGACAAGGGCCACACAGGAGAGTGATGGGAAGGAAGCTCTCTGAAGCCTCTCTCGGCCCTCAGGCTCAAGGTCCTGGGCAGCCTTCTCTGACCAGGACGCCCAGATTTGCACCCCAGGGGATTGGCTAGTATCCAATCAAGTGAGCAAAAGGGCTTTGTCAACTAAATAAGTGCTGGGGTTATTATTATTTCTTATCAAATTAACTACCCATATACTATAATTGCAAAGTGCTTCCAAGCAAAGCAGATCAGGATACAGGGACTCATTAGAAATTCCAGGCAACTCAACATCTTTTGCTGACCTTTGCATTAATTCTTGCCTTTTCTCTCTTCATTAAATTGTATTCCTGGAGCTGTTATTAGCTCCCCAGTCTCTCCCCTGATTAAATAATGACCTGGGATCACTTGTTTAGGTGTTCCCCATTTCATTACACTGCCAGCCCGAGGCACCCCCACTTTGGACATGTCTGAACTCTCTGTAGGCAGTGACTGGTAAGGCAGACATCACCAAATCATCCTCAATTTTTGTGCAAGGAGAATGCCTCTCACACCAATTATTAAAAGTTTGCAATTTTCCAAGGGGAAAAAACTGCAGTTTTACAAATAATTAGGTTAGGACTTAATCTTCCCTGCAGTAAAAGGACACTAATGAATCCCATTCTGTAAGCCAAGTTCTCATCTTGAAGTTTGGGACAAGGTGAGGAGTTATTCCTGCTGACAGCAAAGAGAAGGTCCCTCTTCTGGTTTCTTCTGCTAAACTGGCTGAGGTCCCTCATTAGCCCAAAACTAAGCATCCAAACAAATTTCACTGTGTCCCAAAGAAACTTCGTCTTGCACAACCCCTGCCCCTGACTCCTTGAGATTTACTAACCTCAATTAGAAACTCTGGCCATGCTAACCTGTGAGTACAAATACTAAAGTATGGGTTTTAGAATGAGTTTGGAATTCAAGGAGGGTAAACAGTAAAAATAAACCAACTCAGAAGACTTGAATAAATCTTTAGCCAATGGAGATATAAATATGGTCAAAGCCAAGTATAGTGGCACATGCTTATAATCCCAGCACTTGGGCAGCTGAAGCAGGAAGACTGTCTGGAGTTCAAGGCCAACCTGGACTACATAGTGAGATCCTGCCTCAAAAAAAAAAAAAAAAGAAAAGAAAAGAAATGAATGGCCAATAAAGAGCCCAGGGTGGTGGCACACAACTATAATCCCAGCATGCAGAAGATGAGACAGGGGGAATCACTATGAGTTCAAGGCCCAGCCTAGACTACGTATCGAGTTTAAGATCAACCTAAACTACAGAGTGAAATCCTGCCCCAAAAATAACTAAACAAACAAATAAATGATGGTATTTAAATGGTCAATAAACCCATGGAAGTGCTACACATCATTAGTCACCAAGGAAATATACACCAAATGCATAAGGAAATGCCATCTCACACCATTTAGGATGACACCTGTCAAAAAATAGAAAATAGGAGAGAAGACAAGATGGCCGATCAGTGAGCAACAAAATACAAAGCCTCCCAGGAGAAACAACGCATATGCCAGAATAAAACACCCAGGAGAGACCCAGACAGAGGGAGATGGATCCTCTTGACACAGGAAGAAATAAAACATAAAAAAGCTCATCAAATACTTTGGGACTACAACTGAAACAGTTAAAAATTATGGGACACAGTGTTTTCACGATAACCCACCAAGTTTGCACCAGCTTGAATCCACACCGGCAGGCAGAGCAGCCCAAACTCGTTCCCGCTGCCACTCACAGGAACCACAGCAGCACTGCAGTTGGGGGTTGGTGAGCCCAACAGAGAGCTGAGAGCAGAGTCAGTGGAGGAACCTTCATTGATCCACAGTCAGTGCTGGGAATGAGACCCCTCCACAGGAAGGGTGCGACCAAATGGGCAACATGTTGGAATCGGGCAGGAGCCTGAATTGGGAGTGACAGTGACTTCAGTTGGTTGCTCCCTCCCCAGAGAAGATTCATGGGATTTGCTTGGACTGGGCCACGCCCCTGGCCAGGACCCAATGAGCCATCCCAAATCGATTCCCTGTGCCTAGCAAGCACTAACCAGGTGAAGGCACCTGAAGTTTGGCTGGCCCAGTGGGGAGGGGCAGGCTTACGCAGCTGCTGCTTACACCTCAGTGACAAGAGCAGCCAGGAGAGGGCAGAGTTCCCTTGCCAGCGTGCTTCAAAGGAAACATGGTCAACAGGGAAGGGGGCTGGGACCTGCACTGTAACCTGTGTGGAGGAAGCCAGGGCCATGACAGGAGAGAGAGGCAGGAAGAGGCCCCCAGCCCAGAACCCTGAGAGCCCTGATCCAGAAGAGGGAAAAACAAGGGACACTGAGGGCCACAAACACGCAACATCAGATGTGGCTTCAATGGACATTAAGAGATATCTTCAGGACCTTGTAGACAAGCTCAAAGCTGAAATATTAAATCAGGTAAAGCAAGACATGAGTAGAGTAATAAAAGAAATGCTC
>PVLA01016562.1:0-20319 GCA_004027455.1 Hydrochoerus hydrochaeris
CTATTATCCAAAATCTCATGACCACATTCTATGATATCTAATTGCTAGAGAAACCCTGAGAGTGATAAGAGCCCTCCAAAAGGACACGTACAGAGAGTCCCTACTTTAGTGCTCTAAGTATAGTGTAACACTCATCGACAGCCTTGTGACACATGTTACCAGAATTCAAGGCAGGATCAGCCTGCTGTCCTCATCTGGGCTGAGCTGGATGGCTAGTTTCTTGGTCTGTGTGTACCACTTCAAATGGTTTTCCTGCTGGCTTTCTTGGGCGCCTCACAGGGCCATCCTGAGAGAGCAGGTCTCTGATATTCTGTCTTAAATAAAAGATGATGGACCTCCATTTTGAAACTGGGTCCACATTCTTCAAACCTGAAAATTTCAGTGATGAACCTGAAATGCACAGGGGAGAAGGGACAAAACACATTATCAGGGCTCACCTCTCAGGCATGGTCATAAATAACAACACAGCATGTTCCACAGACAGAGGGAAATGATCGCAGTGTAACTGGGGTGCTGGTCAGTGATCAGGATGTACCCAAGGGTTTTCCTGAGTGCACACCAGGGAGCCCTTCCAATGAAAAGCTGCCAGGTGTTTGAGACCAACATATAAATGATTTGGTGCAGTGGTATGCAAAGGAAGTCAATTCCTGAGCATATCTGCACCTTGAACTCATATCTGAGAAAAGAGTTTCCTTGTGGATGAAATTTCCTGCCAATGAAAACCTGCCAGTGAGCAAAGTCCCCATGTGCAGAGGGCTGTTCCACATCTCTGAGCTTCACCTTGCAAGCAACAAATGGCCATGTGCACAGGAATGCTGAAAACCCTGGTCATTACAGCTCCTCTATAGTGTGTTCAGATATTTCAGAAATGAGTAACAGCACTATTCCATAAAGGAAGGCACACACACATGACAGCATACTTTCACCATATCCTCTGTGGCTGCGTGCTGGGCTGAAGGAAGTGTGTCAGAGACCTGACTTTTTAGAGCCTATACTCCAGTTCTCCGTGTCACCCTGTTTAGCATAACTTGTCCTCCATTCTCACAGTTACCTGCCACCCTCTGGTTGCAGGGCACACTCATCCTCCAGGTGATTGTACTTTGCTGGAAATATAATCAAAGGAGCACGGTCAGATTACATCATTACTTCCTCACACCCTGCAAGCCCACAGTTGTCAGTATCTGAAGAAAAGCAAACATCTGAGACAATGCTGCAGGGAGCCTCAGAGAACTTTCCTGAGCCTCTGGAAAGTTTTTATGCTTCTTCCACTCTCAGCCAACATCTCTATTCCTCACTCAAAAGAAAGCTGTCAGTTCCCTGCCAGGACATGAACCCTCATGACTGTGCCTGCCAGTATCAGATGGAGTCAGCAACACATGGGCCCTGTCTCCATAATGGGACATAGCTCAGCAAGCATCTTCCCACAGCCAACCAGGAAACTGCCTCATTGTCTCTGATGATCTTACAAACATCACCCTGAAAGGGTGAACTGAAGAGACCCTGGGATGAGACTGATGTGAATTAACAAACTCTTCAAGGAAGGGAAACCCTGGTGCTCCCCAAAACAGAGTACCTTACATAACAAAAGAGGCTGTGGGTGCTAGGCTGCAGCTTCAGGTATGTGTAGTTACTCTGCACACTGTTCACTAAGTCTATGTAGACACCTCAACAGAGCCTCAAGGAGAAAATTCTGGGAGCTGCTGAGAAAAGACAGTGCTGGCATCAAAGGAGGGGAGAATGCCAAGGCTCAGACTCTTTCACACTTTAAAAAATACTACAAAAGCATTTACCTTTCAGAGAGCAAGTCTGTTCTCAAGCAACTATTCTTTTTTCCACATTTAATTTCAGGAACACTGAACCTATACAGTGTAGTTGCCTAAGTTTAAATTCATCAAACTGATGAAAAAAATGATAAAGCTAAGTTCACAAATAAAATATAAAACTTATGGCATTTACCTTTAATTTTCTCTTGTAACAAAATATTTCAGGGAATGAATACAATTCTTCATTAAAATATCAGAGAAATTCATTACATTAATAAAGATGGAATGCTCACAGAACAATTAAAAGCAAGTATGTTCCTTTAATTGGGAAAACTTTAAAACAAAAATGAAATAAAGTAAAATAAATATACTTAAAGCCTGATACTTACAAGTACCAAATATCCAATAAAAATGTATGCAATATCAAAATCATTGATTTGCAAGTAAAGTGAGAATAACAGCACCATTAGATAAATAAATAACATTTATAAGGTAATAGATAATATTACATCTACACCGAGTTTTATTGATGGAATGCTCTCAGTGAAGTGATTAAAATGACAGAAGTATAATAAAGTCAAGTTTTACTTATGTAGTTTTCATATGTTTAACAGCATTAATGGGGAAAATATTAATATGTAGAACTCAAAGATTGCTGGGTTTACTACTTTCTAAGTAAAGAATGAATGCCTGGTTATCTTATGACATTTTCAAATAAAATAACAAACTACTTGCATGAATTGAAAGCCAATTTTTGTAACTCTATAAAATTTTGAAACAATTAATTTTTCACTATCAATAATATTGAATTTATACCTGGTGTAATAAAGAATTTTAAAGAAAGAAAGCCAGAGTCGTGAAAGAATATGAGATAAAATGCTTAAGAAAAACACAGTGATTTAAATACTATTTGACAAAAAGTTCCAAATTCATGAAGATGAATTTGGTCAACAAAGGTGTTGCTAATGTATTCTGTGAAAAATTATTTGTTATTTCTATGTAAATACTTGTAGCCAGTACTTTATACTCTGGAAAGAGTGTCACTGGTCTAGTGTAGAGTGGTGTAAGACAATATGCCATGATGGCTCATTAGGAAGAGGTTTAAGAGGAATGCTTTCACTCACTGCAAGTTCTTACAGGAACACACTACTGTAATTTGTGTGATTGCATAGTTCCCATGGCAAAACCAACAACAGAATTAGAGCAGCTCTTTTAAAGTGAAGACATGATAAAATCAGTGATTTGTTGCCTTGTGAGATTTAAAAATCTTAGGGTTTACTTTCATATATATATATATATATATATATATATATATATATATATATTCAGGTACTTATTTTCAACATTTTCTGTTATTTTGTTTCATACAATGTTGACTAGTTTAACAATAAGCATACAGACATAACTGAAAACCTATTAAAATAATTTTCTGTAAAATAATTGGTGAGTTTGTACTAAAATACTTTTGTGAATACCACCCTTAAAGCAATGAAATTTTGCAGGCAGGAATTTTCACTTACAAAATTCTCATACTCAGCTCTAATTTGCCATGTAAATGAGTGCTTCCTTTCTATGTAAAATCACAATACATAGTATTTATGATACATAATACTGGTTAGGTTGCTTTATTTCATGTACCTCAGTTTTAAAGTCTCTAGTGTGAGTGATTAGATTGCCTCATAAATGAACCATCTATAGCTAATAGATTTTTAGTTAATATTTGTGGAAGTGCTCAGATTTGGAGATCAATTAATGTTAGTTATTTACAATTTGTTTTTCTATTGAATTTGGCATTTTATCTGCACTTAGAAAAGAAACATACTGGTACAGGTTTACAAATATAAGCTGCATGTAGTTTATAATTCTACTTGATTATTTGTTTTTTTCTTTCAGAAAATTGTCACATAGTCACACTGAAATCCAGCCTTAACTTCTCTAAGAAAGAATTTATATAGAATGCGTCCTAGGTTGGCTTACTATTGACTCTCATTTATTCAACTTACATCTGGCTAGCATGGCTGCCAAGCTGGGAGGAAATGACAGTATCAAAGGAGAAACCGTCCTTTTCTCTCTTCCCTTCATAAGCTCTAAAGTGGCCTGTGCATGCGAGCCATCCTCCACATCTTACTATTTGTAGGATAAGTTTGATGTTGTCAGAAATAAATACCAGGCACTAAGTGACAGGAAAAATGTGTACATAAATCAAAAACCTAAATTTGATTTGGTGAAAACATATGTTAAAAATATAATTTGAACTTTGCTTGAACCATTAGGATATCTTCTTTGTCATTAGAAAAATCTTTCGGGGATTTAGCTCAGTGGCACAAGTACCTACCTGGCGTGCGCAAGGTTGTGAGCTATATCCCTAGTATAAAAAAAAAACTTTCTTAATGCATCAGAAAAAGAATATACAATCTTTCCTTGTATATAAATAGGAATCTTTGTGGCAGCTTTTCCAGATAATATTTTATTATTCTAAGAAAATAAACATTTCTTTTGTTTTAGTTTATTTCTAAAATGACTATTTGCTTATTACTTCATTAGAGAAGATATTTTTACAAAATTTAAAGCATGTAAATAGCTAAGATCCAGGAAATCAGTGTCATGGCTGTATGTTAAGGGACTTGAGTCTTTTAATATGACAAAAATTGACAAAAGTATTGGCCTCATGTAAATAAACTTTAAAAATACAACAAAATTTCATATTCTAACCTACTAGTAACACAATGTGTTGAACTTCATTTCATTTCAGTGGTGAAATTTGTGTAAGAATTTCACTACTGGTTATCTCTAACAACTAGTGGAAGCATTTGGGACTGATGATATTTTCTGAGGATATTTCTGAAAATCAAACACTGAATGACTGCAACCTGGTAATGAATGATAAATGATGTCTGTTTAAATACATTTGTAAATATGGTAATCTGGGGAAATATGCAATAATTTTGACCTTTAGGTCAAAAACTTTTTACTAAAGAACTTCCAAACACCTTCAAAATTTTAGAACTGGAGATGTCTAGAATTTTGTCATGTAATTCCTCCATTTTGTAGGTGTCAATAGATATTAATCATTCAAGGAATTGATCTTGTCTTATTTTATCTGATAAAGGCTGAGGTGCTTTAAGGTTTGAAATTTATTATTTTGCTAAATGTTCTTAGTATTGCTTTTCATATTTTAGTGTATGAATTCAAATGTTTCAATATAATTATGTCAATAGTAAAACATCAAACTTAAGTAATCATTTTCTATAGATAGTAATTGGAAATTACTTTTCTGAACCCTTCATTTTTGGCCTGGTGATTTTTAAAATTTATTTTCATTTTGTTGCTTTTTTTTAGGTGTACAATGTGCCCCTGCACATAGATACAATTTTCAGAGAAAATAGATGAACAGTTTCTGTCATTTAAGTAGTTTTATATTCTCCTTAAAATACTTGGTTGTTGTTTCCATTGATTGCTCTCTTTTCTAAAATAGTATTTTGTTTGCTTTGTTTTGTTCAAACAAGCAGCACAGCCATAGCAAGAAGTGTTAGACTGGACTACAGAGCAAGTAAAGCTTGAAAGCTGAACAACACAGATTTAGAGATACATAATAGCATTAGGCCATCTTAATGGTAAAACGACCTGCCACTGTGACAACAGCATATAGATGTTTTTCTTCATTTAATCCTTCATTTGTTGAACTCATCATTTTTATATAACAACATATTACTGTAACTTTCATTTACTTAACAGACTGACTTACTCTAAAAATAAGTTTTTTATAGTATTGTACTAACCATTAATATCTGTGAAGTTTTAGGATTATGAGAGACATTTTCATAAATATGTTAAGGTAAATGCATTGTAATTAAAATTAAAATTTATTTATGTGGTTTCCCATAAAATCTTTGTTATGGCTTATATCTAAATGTCTTCCCAAAGCCTCCTGCCTTCATAGTGGGGCTTTTGGGTGGTGATGGATCATTTGTGTATGATACTGAATTAATCCACTGGTTGGGTCAGCATTGTTCTGGGTGTGGATGACAGTCTCACTGAGGAGGGAAAATCCACCCTGAATGTGGAGAGCACCACCAATAAGCTAATATCCCAGTGGGGTAGAAGGGGAGAGAAGGCAGGCTCTCTGATTTCTGCTTGCTGTGCTATGATCCTTTTCTCTTTCCACCTCACCCCTCTCCTTGGGGGCAGTGGACTACGGGTTGAAACCTGTACAAACTGGGTGGTAAAATAAAATTTCCTCCTTTAACTTGTGGTTATATTTGTCCCAGCAATGAGAAAGTAACTGAAAGAATCACCTTATATGATATATGTAAAGAAAACTAACATATTTCTCTTTTTATCAACATATAAACTTTATTAGACATTACTATAAAGGAACCACAATTGGAAAGAAACAGGTAGAAGTGAGACTGAAAGACAAAATAGGAAATATAATGAAAAAATAAGTTCAAAATAAAAAAGTGAGTATGGATATATAGTATTTATTAAAATATTCTTCTATATTCTAATGAAAATCTGTTACTTTTACTGTCTACCATCCATTAAATCTTTTTTTGGTAGCACCAACAGGATTTTTTCTAACAATATGCTGTCTTCTGGTAAGACAATGTTTGTAAAATGAAAAAACTCTTAAAAATTTTTATAAGCAAGTTAAATTTCTTTCTTTAACTTCTATAAAGAAAAACTTGGCATTTATAAACAGAATTATAAAATGCAACAGTTTTGACCCAGTAACTCATTTTTGAAAAATATTGAAACAGAATTAACACAAATTTTAAGGCTCTATTCATATAATTTACAACTGAAAGGTTGTAGAATGGGGAGTAGATCTTGAAATGAGATGAGCCTCAATGTAAAAATATTGACAAATTTTTAAATCATTTGTCTTCTTTTAGCTCGTGCATTTCAATTTTGTGTACATTGATGTGATCTCTAATTGTCTGTGTCTCACTTTTTCTCTCTCTGTCTTTGTCTGTCTTTTTCTCTCTGTCTTAAACACATGCACCAACACACATACGGATTTTTATTTATTTTATTTTATTTTTTTATGTTATGGTATTTTATTTTATTTTATTTTTTGGTACCAGGGATCAAACTTGAGACTGCATGCTTGCCAGGAAGGTGCTTATGCCACTGAGCTAAATCCCCAGCCTTCATGGTTTTTTAAATAATAGTTTTTTTATTACAAATTCAACCCCAACAATTAGGTTCTAGTTCTGGTTCCACAAACTCACAAGTTACGATTCTGATCCAGTGATCAAACTTTCAGAACATTACTAGAGAAAACCCTGTGATGTTTTGGTGAATTGTTAGATATCTGCTTTCCAAGTGTTGTGTTTTGGGGCCTGGAGAGAGGTGGGAAGGAAGTTAAATGATCTATAATCCAGACTTCAGTTAATTCCCAGTGTTTACTTCTAAATGTCACTGCTATGCTTATCAAATCTTCTATAGTCTTCAGTATAATCTGGTATTTTTGATAAAAGAAAATTTAAGTTTTTTTCAGGAAGATTCTAGTTCATTATCATTTTGACACCATCGTTTAAATATGTGTGTGCATTGTATTATATTAGAAATTGAGATTAACAAATTTAGATTAACATCACTACTATGAAAGAAATTTGTCTAATTTTTCTTTTGTGGACCCCATTATATCTTTTGTTCCCCTATTTCTCGTGTTCAGTCTGACGATCTTTAGTCCATTGTTTTCTTTAGTTTAGAAAGTATATAACTCATGTTAATTTTTCACATTGGGTTCATAGGTGCTAAATCAACATAGCTGTTATGGTTTACACATTGTGTCAACTTGAGAAGTCTAGAAGCTTAACTAAGTGAATCAGCAGCTCTACATCTTGGGGTGTCAAGGACAAGCCCACCCCAGGGGAGTAGCTTGCATACAATGAAAGGCAAATGAGGAAGGACTGACTTTGGTTCTTCCTAGGAGCTCCAGTCTTCAACTTCAGCTTGGACATTGTCTGCTGTCTTCTGTCACAGATAGTTAGGCTTTCACCTGGGACTCTTCGGGCTTGTCGCAGACTCTTCAGCCTTCAACCTGGACTCTTCAGTGTTTCTTTGCAGACCCATCAGCCTCTTGATATGGACTTGCATGGAACACTGCAGTAAGCTCCAGGGTGCAGACACCCTCCCATCTTCCCTCATTCAGCTGGTGGCTGACAGTTGTAAGCTGATCTTGTAATTTCTGATACACTTGTATATCTTGTGTTATATCTGTTTCTGTAGTAAACTCTGACTGATACCATAGCCAAATTCATATTTTAAATTTTTATTAGCATCTAGAAATGATCTAGTGTGTATCTTTTCACAATGAAAGAGAGGAGACTTGGAACTGATTTTTACTAAGGTTGTCCAGGTTAAGCTAAACCTGTTATAGTCTTCCAGAGAGCTGGAATTACAGGCATGTACCACAGTGCCCTGCTTGAGTATTGACTTTGAAAAAATATTTTTGAAAATTTTTTATTTAAAGAAAATTTCTCGGGTTGACAGAGAATCTCTTCTTCCACTCGTGCCCCCTAACATATCCAATGTCATGATCCATGGAATGTATAAATATGTTATTTTCCACAGAAAATGGGAAGCCAGGCTGTGATTAAGTTAATGGTGTTGAAATAAGATCACGTGTAGTTGTAAAGTTCTCTATAGGAGGAAATGAAATGTCAGTGTGAGGGAAGGACATGGTGCAATGTAAGGATAAAAACCAAGGAACAGTAGTTTAGCTTCCTAATGCTGCTGCAACACAAGTCTACAAATTTAATGATTTAAAATAGCTCATATTTGTAAGTTACAATTATGGAGACTGAAATTTGAAATGACTTCAACAGGGCTAAATTCAAGGTGTATTTCCTTGGGATACTCTAGAAGAGAAGGTACTTCCTAACCATTTTCACATTCATTCATATTCAAAGTGTATCCTAACTTTTGTTTAATCTTCATTTTTTTTTTGCTGATTCTGACCCTTTTGCTCTCCATTTATAAGAATTCTGATAATTACGTTGGAAAACCAAGAATAATTTTTCCATCTCAAGATTCTTACATCTGCAAACTAAGTTTTGATATATTAATAGGTTTAGAGACTGGAATTTGGACATCTTTTAAGCACATTTTTCTACCTTTCATATGTATATTTTCCCCTACAGCTTTTGGTAGGGATGCAATGCCTGATTGTGGTCTCATAAAATACATTTCACATTTTTGAATTTCAGAAATGTAAGCCAGCAATTGTTAAATATTTTGAATAAGAAAGTTTATGATAGCATATTACAATAACAACAATAGGAAACTAACATTACTTCTCTTGTAAAGTTTATCTGCTAGCCACTCAAGTACATCCCATGGATTAAATCATTTTGCTATAAATCAATATTTTTATTCTGTTTTATTTTAAGCCTACTTGACCATGTGGAAGTTTCAGTATCCTTTATAATGTGTAATTCACATCATTTATATATTCCATTATATTTAATATCTGCTAATATCTGAAAAAAGCTATTTTGAAAGTTAATTATAAACATGAATGATTTTTTAATATTTGAGTTATGTCCTATTAATAAAGGCAAAAATGTGTCTCAGGATGATTTATTGTAATCAAGCTTTGATATATGATAGCTCCTTTTTCTGAAAATATGTATTCTAATTTAAAGCAAAATTTTACCACTTAATATATACTGTCATTTTAAAACTGGTGTATTTTTCCTGTTTATAGAATGTTTGTTTTCAAGGCAAACTACAATAACTGGATTTTCAGGAAACAATGATGACTTTTACCTTCCTAGTAGTGCTTTTGAAACCCTGTTTTAGTGTTATATTTGATTTTGTCCTGCTGAAAATAAAAGATTGGGAAAAATGTGAAATACAGTGTATATGTAAATAATATATCATACATATGATATAATATGTAATACAGAGCATGGTAAGATATATAGAATATTATGATATATAAATGCACAATATACAGCATATTCTATACTCTAAGTTATATATAGCAGTTCATCTACATTGTATATACATAAGCAATCAGAGCCACATTTCCATGTTAATTGAATATTAATAAAGTAACAAGTATTAGAGCAAATTAATATAAGATTACTTACCTATTCATTTATTCTGGAATTTTAACTTGCTTTTAATGCTGAGAACCAGTTCATTGCTGGTATTTTTTAAATTTTTGATAAATTTTAGTAATGTGAAACTCAGTAGTTAAAAGACTGGATTATTAGACAATCTCATATAAAATGACACCACTTTGAATATCTATGAATGTAACATTTTAAAATTTCTCAATTTAACAGCATTACATAATTTCAATACTACTAATAAATATAATCAACATGTAAATAATTTTTGTACATGGAAATGATTATAATTTTCATTTTTTAATGATTCTTACATTTATTAGTGATTCTATTTTGCTTGGAGAGTTTGAAAATAAAGCATACACGTATGGTATGGCATCCAAAATGGTTTAGCTAAAGTATCGATCATATCATTATCTCTGTATTTCTTATTGCTCATTATAAAGATTTTAAGATTTTTATATTCTTGATTTCACATTAAATTCTTTCAGATAAACTTATCAGTCTTTTATAGATTAATGAATTGTTTTGGAGGTAAGTTTTGAATGGTTTGAGTTGATAACTTCTGGGAAATATGAAAAATACACTTTGTAGAGAGACAACTACCATTTTGATTAGAGAAGTTTAAATAGTTGTAAGTCATGATAATAGTAAAAGAAAAATAAATAAATCCTATACTCCAGGGCAAAAGTTGTCAAAATCATGTGTCAACTTTTCTTCCTCAATTTTTTTATGAAAGTATGTTCTTCATAATCACAACCTCCAGCTCTCACATGGGTGGGACAAAATTCATACAGTATTCCAAGAAACTGTGAAGAAAAAAGCCTGTAAATTTAGGTTTAATTCTGAAACCCAGTTGGTAAGCCCAGTTACATTTGATAAAAAACAAACACATATCTTGATGTATGTCTTAGGAGACTGTTAAATGTAGTATCTCAGAGAATTTCCCATGGCCTAAGTCTCCCAGAGGAAAATGAGTTCATAACTAAACACCTAAAGATAAATAAGAAATAACCCACTATGAATCATTAGAGTCATTAGAAAAATAAATGACTGAATAATCAACACAGACAAGTTTTAGTTTTTAAGCAACCTTCTA
Organism: Hydrochoerus hydrochaeris; assembly: GCA_004027455.1. Lineage (NCBI taxonomy): Eukaryota > Metazoa > Chordata > Mammalia > Rodentia > Hydrochaeridae > Hydrochoerus > Hydrochoerus hydrochaeris. The sequence continues at coordinate 10,950 of PVLA01016562.1, forward strand.
AAACAGGTGTATTTAATATATTTAAAGAAACAAAAACTAGAAATGAGAAATCTGTAAAGAACAATAGACTAAATTTTTAACAAAGATTGTTGTAAGAAAACCCAATGAAATATTTAGAAATAAAAATATAAGATTTGAATTCAGAACTTAAAGTGGGAGCTGGGCATCAGACAAGATAAAAATGGGAAAAATTAGTGAACTAAAACTTAAATGTGGAAAACTTTACTCAAGATGTAGCACAAAGAATTTTAGAGTAAACATCATTATTGATAATGAAACAATGAATACTTTCAATTAAAGATTGAGAACTGGGTGCCTATTGATTATACTTCTCTTCACTTAGGGGAGGTTCTATTCACAGTTGTGAAGATAAACATAAAAGGAAATGAACTAAATAAATAAATGAATAAATAAAATTCTTTAATATTTTAAAAATTATAAGAGAGGTAATAAGTTTATAATTGCATCTATAGAAAATTCAAAATAATCAGAAAAATGTAGATTAAAATTTTAAGGAGAAATCAGTATGTTCACCAAATTAGTAAAATTTAATAGCATGAAAACAAGTTTGGATAAAGATGTGAAGCTATTCTGAAAACAAAACAATTTGGTATCTCTCAAAAATTTGAATGTACTCAGTTTCTGTCAGTTAGCTCATTACAAACATTAACAGTTGAAGAACTTAAAAATACTATGTCAGGTCACAGGAATGAGATTAATAAAAGAATGGAAAAAAGAAAGCTGAAAGAATTAAATCTAAAAAACAAATACAGAGTAATGTCCAACAATGCTAATAACTAAGTGTAAACTTCATGCATCTCTAAACTTAGTAAAAAAGATAACATTAAATTTTAGTTGGTTGCTACAGATTTAATATCACACAGTATATGAGACTGTTAAGGCATATCACCTTAGATGATAGTGTTATATGGAAATTAATACAAAAATGTCCCCAATGTTTTATTAAATATTTATCATTAATATGATAATCATTTACTCCTCTGGAACACCAAGCTATGAGTAGCCCAGTCTCTCTTTTTTAACTTACGTTTTGGCCCCTGGGTTCCTCACCTGCTTTCAGCTAAGCTACTGTGTGAAGTGCTGCCAGACAGAGGGAGGGACAGAGAGGCCTCTCATCCTTCTCTGACTGAGCTGTGCCACCACTACAGTGCCAGGCTGCCTTCAAAGCCATGCCACCCAGGACAGCATGTGGCATAGGCATATCCAATGGGCTCAGGAAAGGCAGACTTTTAAAGACCAAGAGAGGATGTTCATATAAGCTGTTAGGGAAAAAAGGTTCTTGTTTCAGGGTTTGTAGTATTGGGGGAGGGGCTTTAGTGCAAGTAGCTGATCTGAATGCCGTGGTCCTAACTTCCTGTGACAAGATCTAATGAAGGCAATCATGAATGACAGCTCATCCTTAGGGACTCTGGACTGTGCATGTGGGAGCACATGCACTGCTTGGGGTGCAGCCCTGGGCCTCAAATGTGCATCACATTTGGTCCATTGCTAAACCTCACCCCAGCCTTAGTAGGCTTTAACATGGGGGATTTTCTTTTGGTACTAGTAAGTGTCACAGTACACAGGCTGATAACTCAGGCAAAGAACACAAATACAGGGCAGGGCAGGAAGCCAGGGACCTCTGTAGAGCCCAGTCAGCAGCTGCAGACAGCACTTTCTCCTTCTCCAGACACAGGCAGAGGAGGGAGGCTTGGAAGTTGTGCTTCAGCACAGGGCAGAGATTGGCCTGTGAACCCCGTGTTGCTCAAAAAAGGGAACCTGCTAGGACCCATGTGGCCTCTGTGCAGTCTCTGGTGCTGGCACCTGGGTGTGCAGGAAGAGCCCAGGTCACCCTGATTGGGCCCAGACTTCAGCTGGGCAGGGCAAGGCAATCCCAAGCATCAGTGACCATGGCTGACCAACACGCCCTCCCGCTTTCCAGAGGTCCTGGGCCTGGGTTCAGTTTTGCAAGGTTAGTCTTTCTCCTTGTCCTAGAAGTGGGAGGTGATGACAGGGTCCAGAAACTCAGTGAAAGTAAATGCTGGAGCAGCTCAATCGGTTAGTCAGGGAATGCTCCTGAGGGCTCTGGCTGCCTGAGGTCTTGGTGTTTCATCACTTTTTTTATCTATTTATTTATTTTTGATAAATTTGAGGCAGTGTTTCACAGTACACTTCAGGTTGGCCTTAAACTCGCTTCATAACCCAGGCTGGCCTTGAACTGTCTGAGATTCCTTTGCCTCAGCCTCAGCAGTCCTGGGAACAGGCATTTGACACCAAGCCAGACCCTATTTGTCCAGATGTATTCATTCCTTTATTCAAGTGATCTTTCTCTCTATGCCTGTCCCTGCCCATTGCTATTTTCAGTACTGAGGTCGCCCCAGGACCTTTGCAATGAGTGGTATTCCCAGAACATTTTGTAGCTGTGCCTAGCTAGAGTGGAAGTGATGCACTGTGCCCACCCACACTGTTTTCCTCACTGACCTCTGACCCTGTGGTGACCCCATTAAGGTGTGAGGAGGACAGAAGTTCCACTGGGTCACCAGAGGCCACCTCCATGGGGAAGAACCTGCCTTAAGGCTTGCAAAGGCTTCTGTGAGCAGACTGGTCATCAAGGGCCAGTCCCTCATGGGTGGTGTTTGTCTTTAGCTTGTTGAGGATTTTTGCATGTATGTTCTTTAACACACTCACATTGGGGCCATATTTCCTGTCTCACTGCCATGTTGTTTGAAGTAGCAGTGGAACATATATTTATGTCCAGTGCATGACTGTAGAACATATGCCCCAGTGAGGAAGCTGACCCCGAGGACAGACACGCTTGTGTCCGTGGAGGATCAAGTCTGAGAAAATGTGTTACAATGATTGGCTTTTGGTAGGTAGTGTTTTTCTGTTAGATCTTTATCTGCTTGGGGCATTAAAGTAATACTGCCTTCTAAGACAAAGTTTAAAGGTAGTCTTTTCATTTTAATTTCATTCAAGAGCCTGAGGCATGTTGACATTAGATCTTCCCCAAAGTTCTTATCCAATTTAGTGGTGAATCTAAGCCTTTCACTTTTCTTAGTTGGTAGGTTTTTATTCATTCCTTGATATTGTTACCACTTATTAGACTCTGTGGAGCTTTTACCTTCTTTTTTTTTTTATTGGTACCAGGGATTGAACTCACGATGACGTGCTTGCAAGGCAGGCACTTATGCCACTGAGCTAAACCCCCAGCAATGATTTTCCCTTCTTGATTGAGATTTTGGGTATTTTTTTGTTTTTTTTTTTTGTTTTTGTTTTTTGAGAAAGGGTTTCTTTGTGAAATTCAGGATGGCTCTGAACTCATTGTGTAGCCCAGGCTAGCCTTGAAATCCCAAAATCCTTGCCTCAGCCACTCAAGTGCAGGAGAGTTACAGCCAGGCAGCATCTGATGGTGATTCAGGGTTGATAACTCATATGTCAAGGAATCTACATATTTCTTCAGTATTCTCAAAGTTATTGAACTGCATTTTGAAAGTATGTATCTTCTGAAATTTCACAGCATCCATTTTGATTTCACCTTTTTCATTTCCAATTGTGTTGACATGTTTCTTTCCCACCCTTCTTTTGGTAAATTTGGTCCAAATGTTTGGCTATTTTGTTTATTATTTTGAAGAGCTGGTTCTCTTATTCTCTGATTTCTTTTGTTTTTCATTGCAATTTATGAAATTTGTGCTCTCATCTTTTTTTTCTTTTCTGTTGTTAGCTATTTATTTGGCTTCTTCTTATTTTTCCTATACTCTTCAGTAGCCTCTTTTGGTTATTTATTTGAGCTTCCTGTTTTCCTACTGTGTGCATGCACAGCAATAATCTTCCCCTTTAGGACCACTTTACTTTTCTCATAGGCTATTTTATGTTGTAATGATATCTTCATTGGAATCCAGAAACTTCAGTTTCTTCTCCATCTCTTCTGTGATCCATTTATATTTTAAGATTGCATTGCCACATTTTTGCAGAATATGTCTAGTTTCCTTTGCTGTTGTTTTCTAGTGTCATTGCAGTGTGATGTGGTAACATAAATGAGATAATGTTAATTCATTTGTATTTATTTGAGCAAGCTCTCTGGGCTACTATGTGATGCATTTTTGGAGACAGTTCTTTGTGCTGGTGATACAAATGTGTATTTCTTTCTTGTGTGGAACAGTCTATAGATAGCATAATATCCATGTGTTTGAAGGTGTGGTTCATACCTGGTATTTGCTCATTGATTTTCTTTTTCTTTTTTTGTTGATTTGTTTATTTGGAAGATTTGAGTATTAATATGGCACCATGGGGCTATAATTTGCCTAGGTTGCTGCCAGGAATCTCTGATTTCAACATGTTATGTTCCTGTCAGCTTGTCCCACCAATGTTATAATGCATAAGTGTTGTACTAAGCACCTTGTACAATTTTATTAGGAGCAAGATGGATAAAAATGAGTAGATTCATTTGTACCAGCCATGGTACAGCTGCATGATGGACAGTCATGTGAATAACATTAGTGATTCAAGCCAGCAGGAATGTGCTAATGTTCATGTTGAAAAGTCAGTTATAATCTTTGTAGGCCTACTTTTATAACTGATTTGTAGTTTTCATCTAACAGCTTGTGCAATTCTATCCCTTTACTGAACTTGTGAGATTTTGACAGTGATATGTTTTGGGGTATTATGCTTAAGACTATGTTTAAAGTTCAGTACTTCAAAGAATACAATTGCCTATATCCACGCTATCTTCTAGATGTGATGCTCTCCTCACATCAGTCATTTCTACTGCCTGTACTGCTGACTTTGATTAGATTTTTATATCTACTAGTTTTCTGTTTTATATTGTCATGTAGTCTAATTTGGAGGTGGTACCTTGTGACAACCCTTAGAGAAAGGTTCTTTGATGTTCATACCTGAGTAGTGCATGGTGCATAGACTTATGTCAGCATGGAGGGAAGAGTGTAAAGACTGCCGTGGGCTGTGCTCATGCCTGAGACCCTTCCATGGGGCTGTGCCTCACACTTTCAATGGGCTGTCACTGAGATCTTCCCATTGACCTCTTAGGTGCAGGCTCTCAATGAAAATTGAACAGGTCATCCCTGCCTGGGAGAGGAATCCATGCTGCCCTAACTATTGGCTGGATGGTGAAGAGAGGAAAAATGTGAGGGCTTAAACCTGTATGGAAGCTGTAATTACATCTCAAAACACAGTAGAAAATTTCTCAGTGATGTGTCTTTAGTTGGGGAGAGGATGGAAGAAGTGATGAAAGGGATGGGTTCCCCTGGCTGAGGCAAATGCTTCCGGCCACCTGGCACTGAGCCATTCTGCTCTTATGGATGGAGCATGGAACTCACCAGTGGAAATGTGGAAAGTGTGCCCAGTGTCCTCACCTGCAGCCACATCAGGACCTGAAGTAGTGATTGAGCCTCCAGGCTGCTCTGAACCACCCAGAGCTGTCCTCATCAGCAAAGGGACACAAACATGGTGGTGGCTTTCTTGGCACGGGAGCTACTGCCTGCTTGCTGCCAACAAGGCCTTTATTTAGCATTTATTTTTATAATTCTTCACACTCCTGTCATAGTTTTCTCTCAGCAGTCAGGAAGAAGAAGACCCTAGTTGGACACACTGCTGATTGGACTCCTCAGGCAAAGTGTCATCCCTGGCACAGGTGCCCTTTCATGCACTGCTGGAAGAGGCTTCAGATTCGTTCTCTGCCGTGGTTCTGTCAGGGTTGTCTTTCCCACAGTTCACTAACATTATTCCTCTGTGTGTGTAAAGTCTCCAGAGTCACTGTTTGCCTTCACATTTCCAGCAGCAGCTGGAAACCCTCCTCCAGTCACCCCCATTCTCCTTTTGCAATGCAGAATCCATGTAGTCTGTATTCAGTGCTACACTTCTGGGGAACTCAAGCCATGTTAGGTTTTACAGAGAAGCAGAAACAATGCAAAACAAAGAAGGAGTTACCTCAGGAGATATAGGAGGCTGCCATCCCATGGTCAGAAAGTTGGAGCTGAGGACAAGCAGAGTGCAGCTTCAGTCAGAGGCTACAGGCAGGAAGAGCTGCCATCCAGCAACCCCAGCCAGGCTGGGGACTTCCTCATTTCTATCAGCCCTGCTTAAGCTGACCAGGCTGCCCCTGCAGTTTTGTTCCAATGCCCCTTACTGACATGCAGGCCCTCCCTCCACAGCTGGCCAGGGTCTTCACTGTCTTAACTAGCTCTTCCTTGTTTTGACTGCTGTGTATCACTGGCACTGCATTGTCATCATCTCAGGGTTTTCTGCACATGGGCACATGGACATCCTGAGGCCATCCTTACTTCCTGCCCTGCTCCCTCACCCCTCCATCATTCTACAATGGCCACAGCTCCTTCTTACAAAGCTCCTGCTACCTGTTTTTCCATTGCCCACCAAGCAATTCAGCTGAGGTGTTAAGACTAAAACCAAAGCCCCTACCTATTGGCTACCAGGAGCAGGCACAGTGCCACAGGGTTACCTGAGGTCACCTAGCCCTGCAGACTGCTCCCTGGCAGGCCCTCTCAGTCTGCTTGCTGACTGGTCACACAAGAACAGAGAGGCAGTGTACCTGGGCCATGCAGAATTGCCACCAGAACACTCACATTACAGTTGGACTTTGAAGCTTGGCAAATTGCTAGGGACTCAGCAACATGAGGAGCCAGTCTAAGCAGCTTTGAGGGACTTTTTTCACTGGGGCTTGGACATCAAGTTCATCGGATCCAGCCCTACCAAACCAAGGTTGGCCTTGGCCCTCACTTACTGTTAAAATGTAGCATTAAAGGCCTGGGGCTGTGCTTGACTGGGCTGTGGAATGACACTGGGTAAGGGATCCCATCCTTGGCAGGAGGACATGCTCTGCTGCTTGTGAGAGGCAGTGCCCTGGGCCTGAGGTCAGACTCTTCAAAGATGAATGGCCAAGGTGCCCTAATTGAGAAGCCAAGTCAAGTCCTAGCTCCTTCACCATCCCTTCCCCAGGTCTTCCTAAAACTTCACAGAGCTCTGAGCATAGTAAGCATACAGTTATCCTTGGAAACAGCAGTTGGAAGAATTTTGCCCAGCCTGAAAAGAGGCACAAGTAGCCAACTACACAGAATGTGAGTGTTGTGTTTGGTACAATAGAAAACTTCTGCATTTATTCTCCTCTCTCAGATGTTAACAGCAGGAGATGGGGGAACTCCTGAATCAGAACCCAGGAGTAGGTGGTGGGAGACGATGAGTGGCTCATGATGCCCATGAATGTCCCTTACCATGGGGAGTGAAGCAGCCAGGATGCTACCAGGAGGGATAAGAGCAGCTCTGCTTCTGAGGTTCTTAGTGTCCAAATGAGTGAGTCAGGATCCTGGGAGAATTTGAACAATTACCATTTATTTTAAGGCAAAAGTCAGAAGGGGCTAAGCCTGAAAGAAGCACTCAGGGAGAAAAGGTGCTTTGAAACAGGAGAGCAGTTTAGGTCATGCATTCAGCACAGGTGACCATGAGAAACTGAGCCCAGTGGCTCCTAAGACCTTGCTCCCTTCCTCCAGGGTCATCTTGCACAGTTGATCCAAGCAGTCCTACCTGATCATGTGTTAGGACATTGGCAACAGATGCCATGCTCAGGTGTTATCATGTCAGAAGACTTTCTCTGCCTACTGGGTAACCCCAGTTAACCTCATGATCCCCATCTGAATTTTGTACTGTCCCTTGAGACAGAACTTCTTCTCCAATACTTTGTCAAAGGATGCAGAGGTGCCCACATCACATCACATAGCCCAATGTTTTGGACAGAAATAAGAGCCACCAAGTGCAGAAACACCATCTGGTTCCCTAGCACCCCTAGAGCAAAGTGCATAAGGCAACTGCAGATCCACAGATCACCAGTCATTTCTTGTGGACATTTGGCACTTGCTCATTTGGATTTGCTTTGGTTTTTGTTTGGTTCTGTTTTGTTTATTTTGTACTGGGAGTGAAACTCAGGATCTTTGACATTCCAGGCTGTTGCTATGCTGCTGAGGTAAGTCCTGAGCCTGGCTTTGCCTGTGAAATTGTGGCTTCTTGGTGACTGGACAAAATCCTGCCATAGAACTGTGGTGACTCTGAGAACCCTGCAACTTGGTGTATACAACTTGATACAAATTGAGAGCAAAGGCATTTGTCCCTGAGAGTGGAGGAGGCCCCTGACTGAGAGTTTCCAAAATGTGTAGGTCATAAGGTCACATATTCAGGATGTGTCCTGTGCTCTTCCTATCTTTTGGTGAGAACTCTGAATGTGATAATATAGTTCAAAACCACCATGGTCCCCTTCTCACCCACATGGCCCCTTCCATGTGTCCTTCAGAAGCCTGCACAGCTGTGAAGCTGTCTTCTCTGCACTTCTGCCCCAGCTCAAGGGCACTTTCCACTATTTGTATTTTCATTTAAATGTTACAATGATCTTGTTAGTGCTTTGTATGCACACTTGTCCACACACACGAACACACCTACAGGCATTCCCAGATTGTGCTGAGGTCTTGTGGAAAATGGCCTTGAAGGCATAATTTAGGGGACAACTGACACCTTTTAGTGTTCAACCATTGCCCAATTGCTAAGATTCAGTCCTTTATTCATTTAGGTCACCTTCAGATGCTCTCATAAATCTTTTCTAGTGTCTCAGAAGTAAAATATATCATGATTTGATGACTCCCAGAGGATGGGTTTTGAATCCACTTTTTAACACATGGTGGCCTCAAACATGGAGCAATCCTCCTCCCTCAGATTGCCAATGCCAAAACGATAGGTATATTGCACCACTGCTGCCTAAATCATGCATTCAATGAGTAACAGACTAAAGATTTCTCGAATTGGTTTCTGTTTCAATCCATAAAGTGTTCTCTGTGATCCTCTCTCAGTATTGTGTTCTCTGACTGTGTCATGAATGGGATGTGCTTGGGTAGGCCTAGTGAGCCTTTCATGGGAAAATGACCTGGAATGGGCTGGGGGCTGCATCAATGTGAAAGGTTAGGACAGCCTCCCTGGTGGAGGGAGCATCTGGGAAAATGACTAATTATTCTCTATGGGCTATGATTATTCAGTGTCTGAAAATAAGGCAAAGAACTGTGTCTCTTTCACAAGACAAGCTGAGGACACATCCACTGAAAGCAGAAGTGAAGAAACAGATGGAAGAAACTTGGAATGAGTGGAGGGTGGAAATTCCCTAGAAAGCAAATTGTCATGGTAGACTTGTTGGAAACCAAAAATGTGGAGAAAATGTTGACTGAAAACCTTCAGGGGAGACTGAGGATGCCTCATGTCCTGCAGGCTTCCAATCACAGTCTGAACTGAGCACTGTGGTCAGAGGGAAAGAGAATCCACAGTGAGTCATGCACCTGGCCAAGGAGATCCCATGGATAGACTCAGA
>PVLA01016563.1:0-20314 GCA_004027455.1 Hydrochoerus hydrochaeris
ATCTAGAGGGCCTCCAGCAACCCCCCTGGAGTCTCCACCCTTGACTCCATATTGAGCATTACATAAAAACATACACATGTGAACTACACAAATTACAATTATCAGTACAAAACATTCCAAGATCCCCGCGCCCAATTCCCACATGCGGTGTCCTTTTCCTGGAGAAGCGATTGTCACAAGGCGTGGATGGACTAGGACGTGGCATGGACAGAAAAGGGCGCCACACCTGCGGGTCAGGGCAGGTGGCAGGGTCGCAGGCTCCCTGGGGCCACTTGTCATAGACACATGCGCTGCAGCATCCTGAGACCCCCAGCAGTGCAGGCCAGGTCAGGCCAGTGTGCGGCCTGCCCAGCTCTCTCCTCCCAGAAGGTCCTGACGCTCTGGCCCCAGGCTCCAGCCACTGTTCAGCTGCGTTCACTGGTTTTTAACCACACACCCTCCACGCGGATCCCTGGGAGGACAGAACGGCTCTGCCGGCAGCCCAGAGAGCACTGCTCTGGGCTTTTTGAGCTCCCCTACCCAGGACACGTACTGTGTTTAGACAAATCATAATAAAATTAAGCTCCTCACGGTTGATGTGCGGAGAGGGGATGCCAAAGCTCTAAGCGAAGAAAACGCACACACAAAAGATAACCTGACTGCCGAATCCCACAGATTTGAGAAGCCTCTATTTGTGATGCAGAGAGAAGGAAGGGAATGGTTTAATGTTTTTTATTCCTTTCATTTCAAAGATGCTAATTCTGTTTGAATATTAAATCCCTGTGCCGTTTGCTGTCTTTAAATTTAATTTAGTATCACTCAAAACCAATTATGTTCGTGGCAATCTACTCACTTGTTTGTCTTCCCTGCCTTGCTGAGGAGTCTTTGCGGATGGAGACCGCATTGTGCTCCCCTCTGGCCCCGTTCGGAGCCCTCCCATGAAGAAGAGGAGCTGCCATTTATCGTGTTAGACTGGGCCAGGCTGGGTTCTTGAGCATCGCTTTCATGATCTATTTTTTTTTCTTGAAAACTTAGCAGCTTTGCTGAGGTTTGATGGGCACATGGGGAACTTTCCGCAGGTACTCAAGTGTGCAAGTTAAGTCTGGCATATGTGTGCGCTCAGGAGCAAGGCTCAGTGAAGATGGCAGACACACCTGTCACCCCCAGTTGGCCCGTTGGCAATTTCGCCTTTTTGTTCTACCCTGTCCTGCAACCTAGGCAAGTGCTCATCTGTTTCTGACACTGTATATAACTTTGGTCTTCTAGGGTTTTGTAGAAATGGGATCCCATTGCGTATTAGTTTTCCTTTTTTTGGTCTGGCTTGTTGTATTGAAATGCAATTATGTTAAGATTCGTCTATGTGCAGTACCCAGCAGTAGTTCTTTGCTTTTATCACTGAGGAGTCTTCCATTGTATGAATACATCAAGATTTAGCTACCCATTTACTCACAGATGGACACTTGGGTTGTTTGAATTTTTTGGCTATTGCATATGAAGCTAGCGTGGACATCCATATAGGAGTCTTTATATGGGTGTATTTTTCATTTCCCTGGCAGTATGTACTTGAAAGTGCAGTGGCTGGGTCCTGCGGTAGTTGTCCACTTAACTTTATAAGGAGTTGCTACTTAGATGAGAGTTCCAGTTGTTCCACATCCTTTTCAGCACCTGGACCACTAGGCATTTTGATTTTGCAGTGGACCGTAACAGTTCCCACTGTGATGTGTTGTTTTTGAGACAGAGTTTTGCCTTGTACTTCAGGCTGGCCTTGAACTCATCATGATCCTCCTGCCTCAGCCTCCCTAGAGTTGGGATTACAGGTGCATATCAGCCATCTGGCACCATTGTGATCTCACTTCTCCTCTTCCTGATGGCTGAGCATCTTCCCATGTGCCTCTCTGCCGTCTAAATTCCTGTGTCGTCTTTAGTAAACTGTCTGTTAAATACCTTGCCCATTCTTATTGGATTATTTTCTTATTACTAACTTTCAAAAGTTCTTTATTCAGGATACACGTTCTTCATCAGATGTGTACTTCACAAATATCTTTGCCTTCTGTCACTGTCTTTTGAAGAGCAGACATTCACATTTCGATGAAGTCCAATTTATCAACCTACTTTTCATGGACCGTGATTTTTAGTGCAGTGTCTGGAGAGTTTCTGAACCTTCTGTGTCTGTCCCATCGATCTGCTCTCTTAGAAGTGTTGCGCCAGCCCCACATTGTTTTGACTGCTGTAGCTTTATATCGAGGTTTGTGGTCGTATTTTGTTGGCCTTGTATTTTCAGTGTTGCTCTTTTGGCTGCCCAGGGTCCCTGGAATTTTTATATAAATGTGAAAATCAGCTTGTCAGTTTCAACAAAAATGCTGACTGGTATTTTATCTGGTTTTGCAACTTAACTTGTCTAACTTGGGGAGTGTTGACATCTTAATAATACCGAGGCTTCTCCCTGATTACCGAGGTTATCTCTCACTTATTTAGGCCATCTTTAATTTCTCTCAGCAGTGTCTCATCTGTTGTACCGTTCAGAGCTCTCACATCTTTTTGCTAGACTCATCCTTCGGTCTCTGTATATTGTTGATGCCATTCTAAGTGGTCCTTTACAATCTCCATCTCTAGTTGCTCTTTGATAGTACGTGGAAATGCAGTTGATTTTTTATTACACTTTTCTGCTGGCTCAGACTCTTGCTAAGCTCACTAAGTTCTAGCAGTTTCTCATACGGTCCAGGAGCTTTTCTCCACTGACCTCGTATCCTTTAGGGATCTGATGTTTTACCTCTTCCGCTGTGTTTGGCCCCCTTCACCGCTTCGACTTCCTGGTCATGCTGAGTAGCACCTCCAGGACAGTGGTGGTGAGAAGTGGCAAGGGCAGGCATCCCTTTCTTATTCCTGATGTTAGGGAAGTGTCCAGATAGATCTGAGTTATTCCCAGAGACTCTCATTGCACTGGGGAGGTTCTCCTCTATTCCCAGTGCGGTGATGTTAGGGTTTGACTAATGTTCTTTCTGCCTCTACTGAGATGACTGTGACACTGTTCAATGATGATTCTCATGTGAAAGCAACCCAGCCTCCCTGAAATAAAACCTGCTTGCCCGGTGTTCACCTGGACATGTCTCAGATGAAGAAATACAAATGGTGAATAAATATTCATCCTCATTAGTCATCTGAGAGGTGCAAATTAAAATAATGCTGAGATTCCACCTCACTCCAGAAAGAATGGCTGCCATCAACAAGTCAAGCAATAACAAATGCTGGAGAGGCTGTGGGGAAAAAGGAACCCTTCTCCAACATTGGTGGGAGTGTAGACTGGTGCAGCCACTGTGGAAATCAGTGTGGAGATTCCTCAGAAAGCTAGGATTAGAGGTCTCAATCGACCCAATTGTTCTCCTTTTGGGTATTTCCCCAGAAGAATCAACAACATCATACCACAGTGATATATGTGCACAAGTTTATAGCAGCACAATTTGTAGTAGCTATATCTTGGAAACAATCCAAATGCCTATTAGTTGAGGAGTGAATAAAAAAGAGGTGGTATTTTTATCTAGTGGAGTGCTATTCAGTTATGAAGAAGGATAAACTCGAGGCTTTTATAGGTAAATGGATGCAGATAGAGACCGTAATTGTAAGTGAAATAAATCAGACTTGCATGTGTAAACATCATCTTGTCTCCCTAGTGGAAGAAACTAAAAGAGTAAATAAGGTACAAAATCTGCAATAGATACTGAGAAGGGGAAAGAAACTGCCCACAAGGAAAGAACAACGGGGGTAGGGGAAAGGGGAGAGGAAGAAGGGAATGGGGGAGGCCGAAATCCCTGAGCTGAGACTTTCTGTTTGTATCAGTGCTGTTTCCCTTGAGGTGATTGAGTATCATCCCCTACATTTTGATAGGCTTTATTCCATTATTTAGTTCAAAATATTTTCTTACTACCTTTTGATTTCTTCTTTGACCCATGGATTGGTTTAGAAGTATATCATTTAGTTTGAAATATTTGGAGAATTTTAAGGTTTCTTTCTGCCCACTTCTAATTTAATTCTACGGTGCCTAGGAAAGGAACATCGTTTCTCTTATTTGAATCTGTTTATATTTCTTGAGACTCATTTGGAAATCTCATATATTGTCTTTCTGAGCATAAAAGATCTGTGATATGTTATGTGGAACATTCTGTAAATGTCTGTTTAGTTGGCAATTTTGTTTGTGTCTTCAGTATCCTCGGTGATTTTTTTTTTGTATATGTCTTCTTTCATTTATTGAGAGAGAGATATTAAAATTCTCACCTTTAATTGTGAGTGTGGTTACTCCTCCTTTGTAGTTTTGCAAGTTGTTGCTTAGTATCTGTTGAAAGCTTCTTTTACAAAGAGCCTTATATAGTTAGAATTTTTATACCTTCTTGATGAACTGACCCTTTATCATTACGAGATGCCCTTCTTTATCCCTAGGAACTGTCTTTTCTCGGAAGTGTGTTTTATCTGATATTAGAGGCGCCATTCAGCAAGATGTGGCAGCTGAAATTACTCCTCAGCCCGTGGACATGGGTCTCGCTCTGCCTACACCCCCACCCCAGAGCACGGGGGTGGCCAGGTGCGTCTGGATGAGCAGTAATATTTTGAAAGGACTCTTTTTTCTGAGTAAGAGATCTAAATATTAAGTAAGAACTAAAAAAATGCTCTTTACAATACAGCTGTCCTACTCCTGGGTCTATGTTTAAAGAATGAAATCTCCATGCCAGGAGGCTGTGTCCCTGCCCATGGCTGTGGCTTCGTTATTTAGAACAGCTAAGGCGTGGAGGGACCCTCAGTGCCCATTGACAGCCGAATGAGGAGGCGATGCCATGTATCTATTGCCCACCTATTAAAAAGGCTAACATTTCCAGCTAAATGGACGGCAGGAGCCCGTGGTGGCCTGTGAAATAAGGGACCACGTGTCTGCTCTCATCCTCGGAAGCTGGAAGACGTCAGTCTGAGTTTGGAGTGGTGATCACCAGCGGCTGGGGAGAGTTGGGGTGAGGGATAAAGGGGCTCCATGTGCTCACCTGGGCGGCACCAGCGCTAGCAATCGGAGGGTGCAATGTGGAGACTGAAGCACCGTCCTTGCTCTATGCGGGGTCGCCACAAACCTGCAGTGCACGAGCGTCGTGCTGTCTGAAGAGCACGACAAAGCGAGGCACAGGAGCCTGCGCCGCTAAGCGCTCTGCACGTGCTGGCTGTCACGCTGCATTGCTGGGGGAGTAGCGGCCCGGAGGGAGCCCCTGTCTTTGCGCAGCGCGGGTGCAGGCCTAGGAGGCCCCGCCACGCAGCGGCCTCGCAGCAGCGTGGCATCTTCACACACAGCTGGAGTGTGGTTGGCTGAATCTGCTGCAGGCGGGAAACCCGTGCATGCAGAAGAACAGCTCACTTTAACTCATCATCCTTCATCGCCACTGCACACTGGGGTTCTGTTCTGTTCTGCTCTGTTCTGTTTTGAACCAGGGATCGAACTCATGACCTTGCACTTGCCAAGCAGACATTTGTGCCGCTGAGCTCAATTCCCGACCTCATCACTGCAGACTTTCTAGTGGCATCATAGTAATTCCTGTGCAGGGTAAGGGTCTGGAAGTCTGATAGTCCCACTTGTCCTTTTGGCTTTTATGCCAGTCGTCCTAAATACGACTTTTGTACACATCATCTATACCACAATACGTTGCTACTATATTTATTTATGCCGTCTATTATATTCTAAAGAGATTTGAATAATACAGAAAGTCAAATGCTTTGTTAGGTAGTTGTCATTTCAGATGCTTTATTTCCTCGTGCAGAGCCACTGACCTGGCATCTTTTCCCTCCCTTAACATCTCTTACAGTGCAGGTCTGCTTCTGTAGAAAGCTTTCAGCTCCGCATGTCTTTCATCTTTCATTTTTAACATCTGAAAATGACTTTATTTCACCTTCATTTTGAAAGATATTTTTGCTGGGTACAGAATTTGCAGTCAACAGTTTCTTTAAGTACCTTGATACTGCTGCCCATGGCTTCTCAGTGGTCTTATCACTGATTGCAAAGCTGACGTTGTTATCCTTATTCTTGTTTTTCTGTAGATAACAGGCTCTTATCTGCTGTCTTTTGGGATTTCCTTTATGTCTGGCTTTGATCACTGTTATTAAGCTATGCCCTGGCCTTGTCTGTATGTCTGTCTTTTTCTTTTGTGCTTGCAGTGTTTTGGCCTGCTTTAACTTGTGTGTTCATAATTTTCATGAAACATTTCACGAAGTATTTCCTCAAAATATAAAGTCATTTTCGTTTAGTACTTCTTCAAATTTTTTTGTGCCTTCCACCCTCTTTTGGGAATTCCGGTCACACATGTTACCAGTCTTTTTGAAATTGTCCCACATACCATGGATGTTTTCTTTACTTTATTTTCATTTTTTTTTCCTTCTCTGTTTCACTTTGTGTAATTTTTAGTGCTATGTGTTCAGGTTCACTTATCTTTTCTTCTATGATGTCTAATCTGCCAATAATTATATCAGATTTGTTTCTCATCTCATAATTGTAGTTCTGAACTCTGAAAATGAATTTAGTCTTTAAAGTCTCTATTTACATTTTTGTTTTATTTTAAAAACAAAAGAATAAAAACAATGATACAGAATTTCAGAACAAAATAATAGAAGATTAACACAGTGTGGAGAGTCCTTAAAAATTGGAAGTCCCATTCAGGCCAGCTATTACCTTTTTGGGAATTTTCCCAGAAGAATTGGAAATATCATGCCACAGTGATATATGTACACCCATATTTACAGCAGCACAATTTGTAATTGCTAAATGTTGGAAACAACCCAAATACACATCAACCATGCAATGGATAAAAAAGATGTGGTATTTTTATACAATGGAGTATTATTCAGCTATAAAGAAGAATAAACTTGAGGCTTTTATATATAAGTGGATAGACAACTAGAGATCATAGTCATGAGTGAAATAAATCAGATTTGCATGTGTAATTATCGTGTTGTCTCCCTAGTATAAAAAAAAAACTGAAAGTAAATAGGACCCAAAATGTACATTACAGTTGTGAACATATGAAACACAGTTGTAGTGACTGCTGGAGATGGCTGGCTGCTAATCCCAACCTCCTTTGGATCTGGGTCAGTTGTGACGAGCTGATTATTTTCTCCTTCCCTCATTTTGCTTATGTTTTCCTATTTCTTAAAGGGCTAATCATCTTTTAATTTGTGAATTTTACCTTGTTGTGTGCTGGATATTTTTGTAGGTTTGCAAATAATATTGGAATGTTTTCTAGGATGTAGTTATTTGAAAACAATTCAGCTCTCTGGCCTTCCTGCTATCTTAGGTACTTCTCAGGCAGGCCTCAGGGTGGGGCTGATCACACCCCTCCGCCCAGCTCGCCTTCTCCAGCGTTTGATCTGGTACACTCAAAGTCTGAGATGTTCTAGCCTGAGTGCTGAGAAGAGGTGCCGTGCCAGCCCTAGTCCTGGTGACATTTTCCGCTTGTTCTTTCCTGGTATCGGGTCATTTCCTTGTGTCCTGGCCAGTACTCTGCCGAGTCTTCACCATCTGCCCTGTGGGCCTCATAAGGGGTGGTGCTGGGTTTGAGTTTGACCCACTTTTTGCTTAGCTGCTCTCTCCTCTTAGACCTTCTGCCCTACGAGCTGCAGTGAACTTGGTCCAGTCTCTCAGAACTGCATGTCCAGTGCAGCTGGGCTTCCCGGCGTCCTCCCTTCTCCCCGGCACCAGTGTGGAATCTCCCTCAAGACGGTGCACAGCGCAGCTCAGCCCCGGGCTCGCTTCGCCTCTGCCTTGAAGGACCATGGGCTTTCACTGCTGGTGTCTGTTTTGAAAACTGTCTCTCACCAATCTTATCTAGTTTTCCTGGTTATTTCAGATAGAAGGGCAAACCCTGTCCCTGTTCCTCCGCCTGTGCCTGCAGAAGCCATCTTTATTATCCCCTTTGACCCACAAAACCCCTTTTCATTGTGTTTAGGATACAGGGTCTCACTGTCTTGCCCAGGATGTCCCTGAAGCCCTGAAATCAAGCGATCCCCTGCCTCAGTTTCCTAAGTAGCTGAGCCATCCCACTGAGCCCACCTGAATATATTCTTAATGGGACTTGAGGGGTGACCAAATTAGATTAAATTAGAACTCTTGATGGACCTTGTGGCCTGTGTGTGTGATGATGAAACTACATAAGGAGAAAACCTGAGACAGAATGGGCTCTAGTTCATACTGAGCGGCTGTGAAAGGCTGTGATGAGATCAGGATGGGCGCTTGAAGGGGTAAGGGAGAGAGAGGCTGTGTGTGCAGGCCGAGGGGGCGCCAGGCGGGGTGGGAGGGTGGGAGACGCCTGGAGGCCAGTGTGGCTGCAGAGGGTGAGGGTGGAGGCCGGGGTGGACAGGAGGTCAGAGGCTTGGCAGGAAGTCGGGTCATGTAGGACACTGGGGGCTGGTGTGTGTGAGACGTGTGACTTTTATTCTGGGCAAAAGAGGAAGTAGGTAAAGAGTTTTGGCAAAGATTGACAAGATGTGGTTTATTTTTAAACATATATTCTGGCAGCTGCCCTGGGAAGCGTTAAAAAGGTAAGGAGGGTAAGGAGACAGCAGGAAACCAAATGTTTAGCGGGGTAGTGTGCTCATCTGGGGAGCAAGGTTGGTGGTTTGCCCCAGTGGGTAGAATCGAGGTGGTAAGCAGTGGTCCTTCCTGGGTATATTTGGGAGGTGGAGCAGATAAAATTTGAAGTGGAATAAGATCTGGGTTTTGAGATAAAGAGAAATGCCAAGGATGCTTCTGGTTTTGTTGAGCAGCTGGAAAGAGAAGCCATTTCTTGAGGCAGAGCATGGGCATGGTGCCTGGTTGAGGGGCAGGCTAGAGACTTGGTCTAAACATTTTCACTCAAGATGCTTTTGGGACCGTCACGTGGAGATGCTGAGTAGACGTGAGGTTATAGGGTTGTGGTGTCATGGAGAGGGTGATGCTGGGGGTGTGATTTTGGGAGCCATCTGTCTACAGGGATATTTGCCATTCCTTGACTGGAGGAGATTACAGAGCAGTGTCACAAAACTGTGAAGAGACCCAGACCCTCATCAGCGAGGGACACAGGAGGACCGAGGAAGGAGGGGAAAGCTGCAAAGGAAACTGAGGAAGAGACCTGGATGAACAAGGTGTCAGGTGTTGCTGCCCTGAGGATGCAGCGACCTACACGTGACTGACAGGACAGGAAGAAGGACCGGGCTGAGGAACTGACAGAATTTCATTCTGAAGATAAGAAAACAGGCTCCCAGACATGGTGGACTTTTCGGTCATCAGTAAGTGGTAGAATCAGGATTTGAACTTGGGTCTATGCGACTCCAGTTTCAGAACACTTTACCCCTGCCACACCTGACCCCTTATCTGCCCTCCCCCATCAGTAGTAATTAGATGTGGGATCAGTGATTGATTTCCAGAATATTTTCCTGTTCATAATTTGAAAGCAGTAACATAGCTCTTATTAAGGAAAATGTTACAGGGTAAAGTTTGTTTCTTAATAGAGCTCCCTGTTGTGCTATCTTGTGCATTAGCACCTCACTTTTAAGAATCGCTAATAAGAAAGGTGAAAGAGCCTTGCAAAAACCTGCACAGAGAGGCTGATATCCGTCAGGTGAACGGCAGCTGAAGGACACTGACTGCTTCTCCTGGGAAGGCTCTTTCTTCTGTTTATTAATCAGAACACAACAGTTTCCCTTTCTCGGCTCAGAGGGGACAGGTGCGATCTGGCATTTACGGTGGCAGGCCGTGTGCGTGGTCCTGTCAGCCGTTACCTGGTGCCGCTGCACGGCGAGGTGCTTGCAGCTGTGCAGCTGTGGTCTTGGGGAGACCTCCGGAGATGCGTGATTGGCCCCAGTGCTCACCATTTCTTTGCCGTCAGGTGAGCTTTTTCTTTGCTTCCTTGGGCCTCACTTTCTTCACCTGCTCCCGGGTGTGCAGTCGCCCCCGGCATGGGAGAGTTCTAATATGAAACGAGTCAAGACAGGAAGTGGCCAAGAGAGGACAGGGCAGGCGGATGCCAGCGCTCTCTTGCAGGGCGGCTCTTCTCATCAATAGGTGACGCATGTCCCTCGGGAGAGTTAGTCCTCAGGCCTCTGTAGGGAAGACGGCGCCATCTCGGGAATGAACCCCACGTGAATGCAGCGCTTTATGGTGCATGCAGCAGTGGGGTGCAGGGCTCAACTCCTCGCTTAGAGGAATCGGAATGGCAGTGTTTACGGCTAAGTGCTGGGCTCTCGGGCACCCTCGTTCTCCCTGCCTCTACCTTTCAAACACAAAGTGTCCCACAAGACACAGCTCGGTTATCCATACCTTCCTCTGGGCCGCACCTGCTGACGTCTCTCCTGCCCTGCCTCCTTCAGCATCTCGGAGAACTCAGGTGTGAATCTTCAGCGGTCCTTGATTTTCCCTCCAGGCGCTGCCTCCCGGTCAGGATGGCTCCAGACAGACTGCCATCTGTCATAGGTGTGCGGAGTAGCTGCGAGGTACAGGGGCTGCTCCTGAGCATTTGAGAGCTGTGTCCCCACCTTCAGAGAGGGGGTGGCGTAGTAGCAAGGGGCAGGCACCTGCGCCACTCAGGCGCAGCAAGCCGAGGGCTGCGGGCCTCTCCCAGTGCTCATGACTCCAGTTCAAGCCCGCTGTTGCCAGACAACGTCCCATTGCTGTGGAATCTGACTGCGTGTTTTTAGACACCAGTCAGTTGTTCCCAACAACCGCATTGGCATTTTGCAGAGTTTTGACAGAAGAATGTTTGGGAAAGGGAGCAGTGACACTTGGGGAGTTTTAGAAATAGCTTTCATTGCCACGTGCAGCAGATGTATCTGAAAACTAAAGGTTAGCGTCTCTCGCTGCCTGCGTTCCACCCCGTCCTTCTCCCCACAGTCGGATCTCGGTGGCTCCTGGTGAACTTGCTGCTTGCGCCAGAAGGACCGTCGTCGGTGCCCTCCATGCTGCCATCACACCTCCTCTGCCAGGACGTGTAATCATCACGCACCACGCCGAGAGAGAGAAGCAAGCACGCTGCATGCCCAGGACATGCACGGACGCGCGTGTGCGCACACACACACACACACGCACGCGCACGCGCGCGGCGGCTGTCTTTGCACACAGCCTGGGATCACAGAGCCCCCCTGGGGCTCCCCAGGGAGGCCCCTTTCAAAGCCAGAGCACAAGCAGCAGCAGGGACCGGAGGCAGTTCAAACCACCAGAGCTTCACGTCACAGTTTGAGCATCCTGGGTGATACCTGGCGGTGCTCACGGACGGTGTCTCCGACTGGGGTCTTTCCTGCTGCTTCACACTGGGTGATCGTGCGTGCAGGGGGACAGCCTGTCACCGAGAGCTGCTGGAAGGATCCCGGGTGGCTCTCGCGCAGTTTCTGCAAGTGGAGCCGCCAGGAAACTCGCTAGGTCAGTGGGATGCAGCCTCCTGCAGCCCTGGAGACCAGCTGGTTACGGGAGCGTGGCGGAGCCTCATCAGGGCTGGGGCAGCTACAGGCTGCCACCCTCATGCCTCGTGTTGCTGCTGGTCCAGAACCGCCGAAGGGCCCTGGAGAAACTTGTGAGTCTGAGGGGGCGCCTCCCTGCCCTTGGGCCTCTGCCTGTTCGCTGAGGGTGGTTTAGACACTGCTGTGGGTACTTCATGGACGTTATTTCAAAATAAATCTGCCTGTGAACTCAATCAAATGGGTAATGTTGTAGTAAGGGGTTTCTAGGAGAACAATTAAAATCAGGACATAAAATTTATATTGTTTATGATGGTCACCCAGAGTTAACACAAGAAAATGCAGGAAATCTATCCACAACACCAAAGACATAGAATATTCAGCCAAGAGCCTGAATCCCACAGCAATGTCCTGTATGAGTCCATATGAAAACCCAGAGCCCATGACAGTGCCTCCCACAAGTCCAACTGGAGGTCTAGAGCCCACGAGAAGGACTCACGCCAGTCTCTTTTACGGATCCTGCTGAGAAGGCCCAAAGGTCAGTGGTGGAAGCCAGGAAGTCTATGCCAGTGGAGTGAAGGAGCTGTGCTGGTCGGTTGAGGGTTCTATGCTGGAGCTGAGAAGTCACCCTCACAACAAAGATCAGGGCTGCACTGAAAAGCACCACAGCCATCCTCAGTGACACGAGGCCCGAGCTCCTCTGATGATAAGAACAGTCAAGTGTATGCCAGGAAGCCAGCGTGACAAGTTTGTCCTGGAGATTAAGTGGCACATGTCTTCCCCTCAGGAACCAGGAAGCGATGCTCTATGTGAGGACCAGAACTCCCCCAAAGTGAACCACAGCCACTGTCACCAACAAGGTCCCAAGCTACCTCGATGACAATGGTCGAACTCACACTGGGGAAGCTAGTCATGGTGAGCTCCTCCAGGAGAACCAACAGCTCAACAGCAGCACTTAGAGAAACCCACAGTGCCTCACTCATCTTCTCCACGTCTCCATCTATCCTGGCAACTTTCCTCAGGTGGAACATCTACGCTCAGCACGATGGTGATTTAATTCCGATGGCCTTAAGTTGACCACTAGTTTTTAATCCATAACAGGTAGCAAGATGTCTGATCCCCGTTGTAACAGGAGTGTTTTCTCTCTGTCCTCATGAAGATTGTTAGATGACCCTTGTTATTCCTAACAAGGTCAGTCACAGAAGGTCCTCTGTAGAGTGTGCTGGGTGTGTATCCCAGGAAAGGATATCCGTGTGTCGCAGAGACTCCCGTACCCCCTCGTTTATCACAGTGTGATTTGCAATCGCTGTGGTGTGGAATCAGCCTCAGTGCCCAGCCATGGATGAGTGGAGAGAGAAATGCATGTATACGTTTGTGGAATACTACTCGGCCTTGTACAAGAAGGAAGTCCTGCCATTTGTGACTGCGTGGGTGACCTTGGAGGACCCTGTGCCGTGTGAAATAGGTCAGGCACAGAAAGAGGATTTTTCATGATCTCTACTGTGGAATCCAAAACAGATTGAGCTCAATGAAGGAGTAGAATTTTGGGTATCCGGGGGCTGGGGGTGGTGTTGGGGTTGAGCGATGTGGCGGAAGGGCACCAGTGCCAATCAGACGGGACGAACGTTCAGGAGAGCAAGCAGGCAGCCTGGTGAGTATAGTTAGCAGCAGTGGATTGGGTCCTTGAAAATTAGCAGACAAGTGGATAAATGAAGAAACAGATAAGATAATCAGCATCCGTATCTACAAACCTCAGCTAGTGTGCTTGGATACATACACTTTTATCTATCAGTTTAATAAGAATTGTAACAATGATAATGCCCTGAAGGAAGTGGCTCTGTGGACACTCAGTATGTTCCAGCCCACTTTGGCCCCCAGGCCTGGTCTTGGTGATTTTTGCTGAGGTTGAGACACCCCATGCCTGGGGCCCAGCCTTCCTACGTGGCCACTCCTCAGGGGGAGGTGTTTGTCAGCACAGGGGCCAGGCTGAGCTGAGGACCTCACCCTGCCTCCCTCCGTCTCTGCTGGAAGTTTCCTAGCTCAGCCTCCTGGACCGCTCCCATTCCCTAGGCCAGGGAGACTGCCAGCCACCTGTCACTGCCAGTTCAAGTAGTTTTTGGAAGAAAATATCTTGGGAGAAAGAAGAGTGCAGACTTTCTAGAGCAAAAGGTGTTTACTGAGCCAGAATCATCCTGCACCTGATAGACCGTAACCATGAAGTCCATCTTCTTGGTGACCTCGGACTGCAGCAAAAACCGCAAACGCTGCCTCGGTGTCCCCTGGCATGTGCGGCGGAAGATCGTGTCTTCCGTTTTTTCCAACCTGCCACAGAAGCACAGCATCTGACCCATGCCCATGTGCAGGGACGATGAGACCCAGGTGGTGCCAGGACAGTACAGAGGTTGGTAGACGGGCAAGGTGGTTCGGGTGTACAGAATGAAATGCGTCACCTATGTCGTGCAGAGTGTGGCACGTCTGTCCAGGTGGACGTTCACCCAAGCAAGACTGGACCAAGGTAGAAAAGACATTCTTGAGCGCAAAGCCAAGTTTCCACAAGCTGGAAAAGAGAGAGACCAAAGCCAGGAGGCACTCCCTGGGACGTGCAGGTGTGCCGAGAGCCTGTCCCGAAGCCAGGTTGAATGGGGGAGGTCTACGGCCTGTGCTCCTCTGGAGCTTTGCAAGATGTCTCTGGAATGTTTCACCGCCTTCCTGTTTTGTTATTGATATCTGGCTCTGCGAATCTATTTTTTGCAATTTTGATTAATAATTTTATGAAGAAAATTGGAGCTATTGCAAAAAGAGAGAAAGTGTTGTTTACTTCTGTGTGAATAGTGTGTGCCAGGGAGGAGGAAGGACAGAGAAGCAAAGTGGAGGAAAATAGCTCCAGTTCCCTCTGCTCCTGTTCCAGAGGAGTAAAACAAAGCACCATGGTGTGTCTTTTCAGGCAGCCATATTACATGTGTGGTTTATTTTGCCAAATTAGGATTTTTCTTTTTACTGTTAGGTTCAATTTGGTGTCTTACTGTTTTCAATTAATAATGTAACGTCAACATTTATCATGTCAGTAAATAGAATTTGAGATACTATTTAATGGCCTTGTGTATTCTTTCATTTGAAGGAACCATAATTTATGCAAATCTTCGCCGTTGTGGGAAACTTAGGTGAGTCAATGCTCTTGTAAATAATCCTGCATTCAGTATCCCTATACCTAGATCTCTTGGTATTATCTTCAAGTAAATCTTTTGATTACCATATATTGGAGGAGATAATTTTGACTTCTGGATCAAAACTTTGCCTTGGCAGTGACATTAAACTTTCTATTAACTAAGAATAAAGAAAGAATTTGTGAAATTTGTCCAAATTTCCATCCAGTGGAAGGGAATAGAGGAGCCATTTCCAAAGACTGATGACAGACAAGCAAAGGAGGTCACAAGGAATCCTGCAGGGCGCTCCTGTGTTGTGCAGGGGGCTCCTCAGTGGCCATGGTGAGGCCCCTCCAAGGTGACCTCGCTGGGGCAGGCGCCTTCTCCACCGGCACAGGAGCAGAAGCACATCCATCGTCGTCTTCTTCCCAGGACGTGTTCCTTACAGAATCCTCATTCCTGCACCTTTGAGTCGCCTGGATTCTTTACGATCCAGTGGGTGGGAACTTTCGGCGTGCAGAAGTGAGCCCTCTCATTTTCCTTGGACCGAATGCTTTTGGGTCCTCCTGTAGAATTTCATGTCACTGCCGCCTGGTGCTTCAAAGGGAATTTTCCAGTTAGCGCAGTGGCTCAGTGTAATGTGAAATGCCATTTCATCTTCCTTGAGCATTGGCTTCAGAGAGAAAGGCTTAATTTCCATGGGCTTTTGTTCCTAGGCTCATACCACACAGCCCTGGAGGAGTGTCACTGTGGTTTGAATGTGCTTTGTCCCCACCAAAGCTCATGTTGAAATACTGCCCCGATGGCACCCTATGGAGAGGTGTAGGGCCTTTAACAGGTGGTTAGATCATCAGCGGTACTAATACCTTTCTCATGGAGCTAGAATAGTTACCACCAGAGTAGTGATATAAAGGAGGGACACCTGTGTTTTGTCTCTTTCATGCATACCCATTCATCCTTCCTCTTTCTACCATGAGTTGAAGCAGCGTAAGGCTCTGGCAAAAGCCGAGCAGATGCTGATGGGCGCCATCTTGGACTTCACAACCTTCAGGGCCATTGTTCTTTGAAACTCACTCAGTGTCAGTCATTCTGTTATAGTAACAGAAAGTGGACCAAGGCAGATGTGTACCTCACAAGAGAAGCTTTCATGGCTGGAAGCCACTTGGACTGGGAAAGTGGGTGACATCTGGGGAATTATATTGTTAGATATTTAAAGTTGGGCAAAGGCTTGCAGTTGATGGTTATATGTGAGGAAGGATATGAAGAGACTTTATGGCATTTGTAATGCTAAGAACTTTGGCTTTTATTTAGACTGAGCTGAGGAGCTGCCAGAGAGTGTTGTGATGGGAACACTGGAGTGAAAGACCACCCTGCCATCTGTCTTGAGGAAGAAAGAGCAAGAAAATGATAGCAAAGGGCAGAAAAAAGACAAAGGTTAAAAGGTTAGGACCTTTCCGTAGACCGATGGCACATGGTCCACGCTGGTCAGAGCAGGTGTGGTGATCTGTACGCAGCTTCTGAGGCTTTGGGGACAGGGCTGACAGCTGGCCAGACCGATGTGCAGAAGGCCGAATCAGGAGTGGAGGCAACACGAGCCTGTCGCACTGGGGAAGGCAAGGAGGAGGCTCTTGGTGAGGGGTGAGTGGTGTTTCTTGTAGATCTGAGTTCATCTTACTTTGGTGCCTATACTTTTTATTTTATAAAGTTTTTGAAACATAATCGTCCTTTAAAGTCCCACACAATCAGATGGGGACACTTTGGAGTTCTGACCTATATATACTCTGTGACTCTCTCACTCTCATCATAGAAATGAACCTAAGTAAATCTCACAAGTTTCCTGGGATCCCATGTCACCAGTTCCTGCCTTCACCTGACCCCAGAACAGTCCTTCATCTGTTTTCTGTCACTATAAATTGCCTGGCAGTTTGTAGAATTTCAAATTAATGGAATAAAGCCAAGTGTACTTTTTTGCCTAGCTTATTTCAGTCAGCGTAATGAGTCTGAGATTCGTTTGCAGCGCTGTGTATATATTGACAATTAACTTGTGTATGGTGTGAGGTAAGGGTTAAGGGTAATAGTTATTTTATTTTTACAGATGATAATTTAATTGTTTCAGCCCCAGTCCCACCCCTTGCTTTCAGAATCCTTCACCAACAGTCAATTGACCTTCACCGTGTGGGTCTATTCACGGTCTTTGTATTCTGTCCCACTGACCTAGATGTTGTCTTCTACTAACAATGTGATTTCTTAATGGTGACAGCATTATTGCTAGTTTTGGCAACAAGTGGAATAAGTTGCCCATCTTTTTATTTTTTTAAATTTATTTTTATTCATCTATGTCCTTCATGAAATCACAGGTTTGGGATTAGGGTGAAAAATATACAGCATCCAGGGTACAGAATTTTAGAGAAATTTAAGTTTCTGATAGTATCTCACCCTATTCTTGCTCTGTATTGCCCTATAAATTGGGGTTCACTTGTCAGTTTCTGGAGAAAGTCTGTTAGGATTTTAATTTCAAATGTGTTGAAACTAGAGATAACTTGAGGGAGGACTGACATCTTAACCATACCGATCCATGAGGGAGGAATATCTTTCCATTTGTTTAGGTCTTCCTATATTATTTTTAGCAGTGTTTTGCAATGTTAAGTGTATGCATCTTCCTGTTAAATTCATCTAAAAATTCTTAATATTTTTGCTATGTTTGTAAATGGCATTGCTTTTTTCAATTTAAATTTGCAATGATTTGTTGCCAGCATACAGAGATACGGTTGATTTCTGAATATTTACCTTTTGTCTCTTCAGTCTTATTAAACTCCGTTGTCAGTCATAGTAGTTTTCTTTTGTGTACTTCCTGAGATTTTACCTGTAGCCCGTCAGCCTGTCTATGCATAAACACAGCTGTGCCTCTTTCTTCCAGTCTGGTTTCTTCTCTTACCCTTTTCACTGGCCAGATCCTTCACTACACTGTGGAATAGAAGCAAGAGGAGCGAATATGTTTGCATTTTTCCTAAACTAGGTGGAAACCACACAACTTGTTATCATCAATGATGCACTTAGATGTAGGTTGCTTGTAGGTGCCTTTTTATGAGACCTCTGATGTTTATTCTTCATTAACTGAGACTGTTTAACACAATTGGGTTTCTACTGAGTCAAATTCTTGATACACATGTATTGAGATGATCACATCTTTTCTTTTTCATTATCACTAAGGAGAGTGAAATTCTTCTTCTTCTTTTTTTTTTAACATAAAACCGACCTCATAGTCCTGAAATGAACTTCATTGGATCATGATGTATCGGACAATTTAAGAATTTAGTTAATAAAGAACTATTTGTGTTACATATTTCTGGCTGAGCAGAGGTTAGTACTTTGCCTGTTTCACGGAAGCTGTCCATGTCATCTAGGTTTCTTGGAGGTCTGGTCTGCTAGTTATAAATTTTCTACCATTTTTTTGCTTTTAAAGGAAAAGTTTCCCTTTGGTCTCTTTTTGCTACATATACCTATCTGGAAAAACTTATCTTTTTCCTTTCCATAACTGACTTGCCTTGTTTTTGATGAAAAGTTGGCGATCACTCTCATTTTATGTTTCTCTGTATGTTGAGTCTTTTCCCTTTGGTTGCTTTGAAGATTGTCTTTGATCATGTGCTTTTGTGTGGTTTGCATCAAATCTGGAAAAAAATTGTCTATTATTTCTTTAAATACTTGTCCCTGTTCCTTCCCCTCCCTCTGCTTCGTGGACTTCTGTACGTGCATGTCAGCTTGAGTGAAGTTGTTCCATTCCTACTGAGGCTTTGTTTACTTTCCCAGTCTTGTTTTTCCATCTCTGTGGTTATAATTTGTTTCCATGCTTTCAAGTTCATTGATTTTTTTCGCTAACGGCATCTAATGTGCTATTAATTTCATCCACTGAAGTCTTCATCTCAGACCTTACATATTTATTTGTAGAAATTCAGTTTGTGTCTTTATTGTTTTCCTGTGATGGCCGTATTTTACTCTCTCTTGCTGAATACATACCATGTATTTGTGTTTATAATATCTATTTAATGTCCCATTCTATTAATTCTACCATCAGTGTTATTTCTGAGCCTGTTTCTATTGATTGCCTTTCTCCTTATTATTAGTTATAGTTTTCCACTTCTTTGCATGCCTGGTGATTTTGGATTAGATGCCAGACATTGTAATTTTCCACGATTGTGTGCTTTGTTCATTTTTATTCCTTTAAATACCCCTCCCCCTTGAGACACAATGGAGTCTCTGGAACTCTCTGATTTCTCCAGTCACGCCCTGAGACTTTGCTAGGCAGATCCTTTAGTGCACTGCTGTCTTCACCCAGTGCTGAGGCTGGTGGCCCCCCAGCGGCTGGCCCCCTGGGGTGGCCCTTTCCCCACACTCAGGTGCCAATCACTCCTCTGCTAATGATTCAAAAAGAATCTCTGCAGATGTCTGTGTATTTCTCTCTTCTCTGAAGTTTTGCTTTATGATTTTTTTTTCCAGTGCCAGGGATCGAATCCTTGGCGTTTGTAATGAGCTGCATCCCCAGGGCTTTGTATTTCTTACTTTGAGCCGGTGTCTGGCTGATTGGCCTGGGCTAAGCTGACTTGTGATCCTCCCGCTCAGCCTCCTGGAGCGCTGGGGTTGCACGCGTGCACCAGTGCATGTGGCTTTGCCTCGTGAATCTTAACTGCTTGCGACTCCTAAAATCCCTCTCTCCTGGCGACCTTCAGGCTTTTGCCTTGGTCTCCCCTTTCGGTGCTGCAGCTTGGAAGGGCTCTCCAAGCCATGCATCTGCTTCTGTCCTTCGGCCTCGCTGTCTGGCTCTGGCCACTCCTCATTGGCTGCGAACTGTCTTTGCTTTTAGTTTTCTGAAGTGGCGAGTGAATTCCGTCCATATAGGTCCAGCATGGCCAGCTGTTACACTGCTAATCACCACCCACGCTGTGTACCCTTCCAGATTCATACTTTCAGAGCTTTTACTTGTGTCCACACAGCTGGCTCTTGACCAGCTGTAAGGATCTTGGTATGTCGCCCACAGAGTCAGGAACCTCAGAACATGGCCACCCTAGGGCTCTAGACCATGAAATATTGTTTTCAAGTCATGTTTGGAGAAAAAAAATTGGGATAATATTTCAGGATTTTAAATCATAAATGCAATTAAAATTTATAATTTCCTACCAGCTCCTGGGGAAAAAAAAACATGAAGTGTTAATGTGAAACAGAAGGTCTCATTTTTCCTAGTGGTTGGGACAGTTGTGCAAAACAAAAGCAGATTTAAATATTCCTCTGAGACAAGCAAATAGGTATTGCAAACAAAATAATTAAAATGGTTCGGTAACAAGCAAGCAAATGAGTGCTGCGAAGGATCAACCGCTGTTATATTTATTTTTCTGTTTCAATATCTGCCTGGGGAGTGGGCCGCGCATTAAGGGCCCGACCAGGCCTTTAACAATGTAACGACAGAAAAACGCCCTGGCCCTGTGTTAAGGAGATAGCAGTTCAGGCCATAGTTTTAAATATTAAAATATTTGAGGTTTAATCTGTGTGTGAGGAATTCTTCCCTGCATTTCTTCCAGCCCTCCTTCCCTCCCTTCTGCCCCTTCCTCCTCCTCTCCTTCCTTCATATGTACTTGCCAGGCCTGGTCCTCAGCACTGGGGAGCCAGAAGCATACAACATGTGCTGTGCCCTTGGGCAGTTACTCTGGTTAAGCAGAGTGGTGAATTAGGCCAATAGTTTCTCTCCTCTCTCCTCTCCT
>PVLA01016564.1:0-20315 GCA_004027455.1 Hydrochoerus hydrochaeris
CCCTGCCTGGCCCTAAGCCTGGGGCGCTTCCTGCTTGGGGCTGGGGGTTGCTGCCAAGGTTAGCATATATATATTCCAGCTTCTAAAAAATAAAGCAGATTCAGATTCACTCACAGACTGGTGTGCAGTGTTTTCTGTCTCTCACTCGCCGACTCCCTGTCCACCTTTGGGAAACCCTAGCCCTGCCGCAGCTGGACTCTGGCATTTATCTTTTATTTAAAATTTAGTATTTATAGAACTTACTTATTTTTATTAAATGGCAAGTAGAACTTATAAATCAAAAAAATTAAAAATTTAGTTTCTTGTATATTTGGTGCAGTATGTTCCTAGCTTATTATTTGTGTTTTACTTATGAGGATTTCTTCCCATATATTTTTGACGTGTTTTAAATTTAGTCAAATATATTAACATTTTATTGAGATTAATAACTAATATATTATGCTCGACAGGTCACTAACAAATTCAAAACACATCTCAATTCCTTATCTATGAGTCAAAGCAATTGAAATAAACTTGAAAATTAATTTTATCTGTAAAATTTGGATTTATAGTTGACTTATGTTTTAATTGAAATTCATACATAACTGGGACTCTCATTTTTTCAAACATTCTCATACACAAGAAGATAACATTCAAAAGTTAAGGTATTTTGAATTAGAAATAATTCTACATCATTTTTCCAGACCATGCTTTACCCTAAGGCTTAGGATCAGCAGGAGTATGTCTTTAAGATATTCTAGAAAAATATTTTTCTAGTCAAAGCATGATGGTATCAATCATAATCTTATTTTTTTTTCATTTTTTCTGGTTCTTTATGTCACTGGATTTGAAAATTAGTAGAAATTTTTAATTATCATTTAAACAAAAATTTAATTTAAACTGTGTGTAAAATAAAAATACATTGACTAGATTGGTTAAAACTTTGAATTTGACAATTTACTGAATTCATGACTGATAACTCCTTTCTTTATTTGCATGTCTAGCCCAAAGGCAGAAGAATCCCAATCTCAGGCATAGTGTATGGCTTCATTTTGCAAGTGTTTTAACCAACTGAAGCATCTAAGCATCTCTTTACCCATAAAGGCCCTTATGGCACATGAGAAATACTTTCAGTTCTGGAGATAAATGTAAGATTATTCATGAGCTCATAATTTTGCTTCCTCAAGCTTCAACATATCCGGGTGATTCACTGCTGGCAAGTATTCAATGATGGTTCTAGTTTTCCTGTATAATGGGATTTCTCATTCAAACCTTATTTTCCATACATTTTAAAGGATAAGCCAAAACAATCAGATCCTCTACCTCACACTTTATGATTTAAATATAATGTGCAAAGTTAGTCTATTTTCGATTTCATAACAAGGCCAACCGACTTTCTTCTACAATCATGATGCTTGATATAAACCCCTTGACAGATGTCAGGAGGCAGAGAAATTAAACCCACTGCTAATGGACATATTGAGAGCACAAAACAGAAAGGAGAGAAAGGTAAAGCATTAGGTAATGCATCACAAGCATGCATATATACACATACACAAAAATACAGGTAGGCAACATTTAACTGGTAAATAATGAGCAGTAGTTCACTCAAAGCTGTGCATCTACCACTGCCTCTAAATGATTCTTTTCCCAACCAATAATTTGTGGACAATAATTTCATTTTAAAAAATCTAAAACTTTTTGTCTGGAATGTAGACACTCTGAGCAGCTAGCAGAAGCAGCAAGACCATGATAAAAGAATGCTTATTCTGAAGGTATCAATTTGAATGCAGTGAAAGAACATATGCATGAAGCAGTATACAAGTCAGCAACTCAAATTCCTCCCCAAATTGTGATGGACATAAATTGCACAATATAGGTGAATATTGTGATTAGATTGTTACTTTCTTCATAATTTTTTTAGAGATTGAGTGCAATATCTGTGTGGCAACTTACTTATGAATAAAATAAGTGAGGGATTGTGCAAAGCATCTCTTTCTTGTGTCTGCTACACAGTGATAAGTCTTCATTATAATTTTCATTGGTGTAAAAGATGCCTTGTCCCTGGCCCCTTCAGGCTTTTCCCCTTTTCTCTACTTCCTGGTTGCCATGAAGTAAGCTGCTGTCCTTTGCCACATCCTTTTGCCATGATGTTTCTGCTTGAGAGCTGGGGACAATGTACTGAAACTTCTAAATCTGTGAGCCAAATGAAAATTAGCACTTCCTCCTTTAAGTTTTGTATGTGATGTATTTCGGTCAAAGTAAAATAAAATATGAACTATTGGCATTTGGAAGTGCATCTGCAGAGAAAAAAGCACTCATGATCATTTGATTTGCTTTATAACAGGATTGTATTGATAGTTGATAAGGAACCTACTATAACACACTGTAAGTCCTTCCTTCATTTAATTGATAGGAATAAGGAAGGCTTGCTTCTTGAGAAACTGATCCAAATCACAAGTGTTGAGGAGGAATGACAACATTTGGACTAATGATTCTTAAGGTTTGCATTGCTAGTTATTTGACTACTTAGTTTTTCTTTTCTTTGTACCCTCTATTAATATACACACATATATCATACATATTTATAAACGAAACTACAAATGGTAAAAAGTAAGTGTCTTCTGGTCCTTATATCCTCAATCATGCTTCTTTAAAGTAGTATGTTTCACTTATTTTACGCACATAAATACATCTAGTCTATGTGGGATAAATCTTGGCTTTCTTTCTTCTTAAACTGTATTGTCAGCTTTTCGTCACTTTGACAAAATACCTGGGCCCTTTTAGGGGAAATTTTGGATCTGAGCCACAAGAGTTGTGTATAGGTTTGTAAATTATCTACAGAACAAACACTAGGAGAACAATTTGGAGGATCAGACTTATTTGCATATGTATTTATTCTAGGTATTTAAAATTATCTCTCATTGAGTTCTGGTTTACTCATCTTGAACAATACCTGTGAAAATCTATTTTCTTATATTTTTGTTAAATTCTCTAATTATTGTTACCTTTAATATTCACTTATGTGAAAAATTGTTTCTTGGTTGACTTTTAGTTCTTATTGCCATGATTAAAAGGGAATTTGAAATATTTTTCACGTGTTTCACATATGCATTTGAATTTTCTGAAGAATGTGTATTTTAACACACAGTCGATACATACAAAATTTAGGTATCACCTAATTTTTATGACTTCAATATTTTAAAAATATATAGATACTATTCTTTTTTATGCCTCATGGAATAAATTAGCACTTTAAAAATATACTAAATAAAGGGAGGAGGATGGGTTCTTCATCTTAGTCTCAAATCCAGAAGGAAATCATTGGATGTTTCTGTACCAATATGATGGTTCCCTTGTCTTATGAATACTTTTTCCTTATTGAATTACATATAATTAATATGGTTTACTGAATGTTATTGTTTTCATTAATTATGAATGACTTTTGAATATAATTTTATGATTTTAAAGATATTTCTCTCTACATTAATGAATGAAATTTACTCATAATATTTCATATGCATCATTTATCTGTATATATATGTTATTTTCTGGAATGTGAACAAGACAATTTTGTGAGCAATATGTAATATTCCTTTATTAAATATTTGGAAAATTCATGCACATAGTTCCTCTGACCTGGAGTTTTCTTTGTGGTAATGTTTTAATAACTAATTCAACTTGTTTAAAATTTATATGGTGATTTAGCTCTCTATTTGGGAATTCTTTTCTATTTCATTTCTCTAAGGATTAGTACATTTCAGACATATTTCAAGTCACTGGCATTGAATTTTTCTTAATGCTATTTTTTGCTTAAGTTTGAAATTAGTCACTGTAATTTATCTCTTCTAATATCAATTATTTATGTCCTCTCTGTTTTGCATTTTTTTAGCTCATTGTTCCAAGAGTTTATCAAGTTTATGAGTTTTGTAAAGAACTAAGTCTTCTTTTGGTTGACTTATCTAGAACATGTCTGTATATTGCTTCATTGATTTCTACTATTATTTCTAATATTTACCTTTTCTGTCTTTTTCATAAAATTTTATAATGCAAACCTCCAGAACAACTCTGAAAAGAATAAAATATTTATTTAAAAATGTCCTACTAGAATTTATGAAGTAAATTTTTTATTTCTTATTTTCTGATATAACATAAAATAGATTATGGTTTTCCTTATGGGTAATTTGGAAGTACTTTCCTTTCTGAATTTATGAGGATGTTGCACAAGTGTTATAATTTCAAGGGTGCAAATAATATTTTCTGTATGATTTTACATATTTGAAATATGTTGGTCTGATGCAACATTATTAGTAGCAGAATATCCTCCTAATGTATTTTGCAAATGATTTTCTCATTAAAAAAATCTCCACAACAGAAAGTAAACACATTTCAAAACAGTTCTGCTGATATCTGTTTATGGATATGAGAGAAGAAAATATACACAAATGTAATCATTAAAATTTAACTATGACAAGATTAAAGTAGGAAAGGTAAAATGAAATACAGTTTATAATTTAGTTACAAATAAAATTTCTTGAATCTGTACTATAAGTGCACAATGTATTGTAAGTGGTCAAAACCAATTTGTGGGTACTAGTAAATTATATGTGTTTGATCAAAAGTAAACTATTTGGAGTTGTTTGTTCAAGTACAGGCCATTTTATTTAAATATGTTTAGTATATTACCCTATTAAAAGTGTAGATGCAGTGCATATTATTTGCAGAGCAAATTATTTTGTGTTTTAAATATTGTTATATCAAGGTAAAAACTGATCCCACCATTTCTTATAAATAATTTAGAACAATGTAGTAGGCAGGTTTCTAAGAAATAAAGGGGACAAGCATAAAAATGTGATCAATGAGAGGCAATTTGATGGCAGTAATCCTGAAACCTTACAGGTTGGCCTTCTCACAAAGGAGGAGAAGGAAAGTAGTAGAAAATAAAGTTGACACCAAGAGATGAGATTGTGAGTTTAAGAACCTCTCTGGATTGTACACTGTAGAGTGACTGAAAACAAATTGTGATAACCTTAGGTCACTTTTATTTCTTCAAATTATTTAAAATAAATTCTTTTAACTAATATTTTATCTGGTAATTTATATCCAATCCTGCACATGGCAACAACAACAAAAACAAAACTATTAGAAGGAATTATTAACAAAATAACACAAGAGAAATAAACAACTGTTAAAAGCTTTTCCTACTGATTCAGTCCAAGACATTATTGATCACATGGGTAAATACAATATTAAATGGTGAGAGGACAAAAAGGGAAAACATCTTGTCATATTGTAGGACTTAATTTAAACATGACACACCTTATAACAGTGTTTTCTATTATACATTTTGGGCCTTATTAGTCTTTCATTTATTTTTAAACTAGAGAGACAATAAGACATTTACAAATGTAAGTTTGATTCATTTCATTCATGAGTATGGTCTCAAGTTGCCTCCATTTACCTAATAAAAGATTGAATTTATTTATAGCTGAGTAATATTCCATTGTATAGAAATACCACATCTTTTTCACCCATTCTTCAGTTGATGGGCATTTGGATTGTTTCCAAGATTTAGCTAGTTTAAATTATACTGCTATAAACATGGGTGCACCTTGTAATAATGAAAGGGAAAGAATGTGCTCAAAAGGAAAGAACAACTAGGATAGGTGAAAGGAAAAAAGGAAGAAGGGAAAAGATTATGTAAGTATACACATATATGTACGTATGTATATATAAACATGATAGTTAACTATACTACTAATCTCTGTTAGTTCATCAAAAAGAACAGTTTGTGCTGTCATTGCCTGCTTGTTTGATCATTTTTATGCCTAAATCTTGTAACCTGAACAACTATTTCTAAGATAACAATATGCATTATATTTACTAGCCTTAATTTCCTAATATTTTTTGAAATTCTGTGTCATTTCTATCTTTTTTGTTTTGCTTTTTAAAATAAAAAATTAAAAAACCCTGTTTCTATTCTATCCTCCCTAAAGAAAAAAATTCAAATTCTATTAATGAAAAAAAGGTGACAATAAATACTTTCAACTTGAAATTTCTAAGCTTCCAATACAAGGAATACCAATACTTTAAAATGCCTAGTTATCTTCTCACTGAAAAAATAAAATCTCAATACCAGAACAAGTACTATTAATGGTAAATATTATCATTTTTTCATTATGAGTGTAAAAGTAAACTCCAAAGAATGGTAGAGACCTTCCTACATTAAAAAAAAATACTAAAAAGTTCATCCTTTATTAATGCAATTGCTTTTTAAGGGGAAATTTTAAATATCTGAATGCAATAGCATATTTTCTTTGTGATTCTTCCACAAATAAATCCAACTCTGTGTATATTTTGAATCAGTCTTGCTGTTGCTATATCTCAGTGTAATAAGGAAATGAAAGTCACTCCCTACTTTAATTAGAAGTGTAGGTTTCATCAACCCAGTCCAAATTGTTGTCCAATCACTTCCTACTCTAGCCTTAGAAACAATCTTTGAACCTTGAAGAGATTTTGTATTTGAAGGCTTCATTAAATACAAACATCATGATTAAAATTTAAGTATCATAGCATCCATAATTGTCAGCATCATTGTTAGGGTGTCAGTGAGCACTCTGCGTACAACTTTACAGAGTAGGTAACATTGCTATTCTTGTTATACAAATGAACAGACTAAAGTTTATTGAGTTGAAAATGGTATACGAATACTAAGTGGACTACTTGTGATGTATGCCTGCCTAATGTTAGGTTACTACTTTAAAGCAGTTTTTCTTAAATAAATATACAGACTTATGCTTAGTCACTTCTAAACATCTTGCTTAGAACTTAACAACGGAAGATGGTGTGACTCACAGGGAGCACTGAGAAGGGACTGTGTAAGGTAGGCAATCCAAAAATGTCTTTCTGATAATGGAGCTGGATGAGAATGATGTCTATTTGCTTATTTTGTTGTTATTGCTGTTTCTGGCATTTTACTCAAGGGTTTTGCAAGAGACAGCAGCAATTAGAAAATAGGGAAAAAGGTGGAAAATGAGACCTTAATTACCTAATATTTATTCCATGTGTCACAATCTCTTGAGACATCTTGGGCTCCTATAGAGTGAAAATAGACACAGTATTATTATGTCAGAAACCTCAAAACACACAAAAGTATTTGTTCTGTATAGACATTTTCCAGATTATTTCATGTGGAGGTAGAAGAAGAGATTGTATGTGAAATATGGAAATATGGAAAGCATCATTTATATTGTCTTTACACATGTCAATATTATCTCTGAAGTTCTCCTAATTCTCCAAAGGTCATATATCTTTCTCTTTATTGAACCTGACACTTAAAATCTTCAGTTTTTCAAGACAGAGTTAGCTCTCAATATTCAAGGAGAGAAGTTCAGTAACTTTCAGGATCTAAATATTGTCACATTAGGACATATTATAAGATACATGTCTTGCACTTTCATAGTCCTGGGGGCCTGTACTTAAAATTCTGAGGATATTGCAAGGTATTCATTCAAAAGAACTAGCATCTAATACTGGAGAGAGGGGAGCAAGTTTTGCATTTTATCCATATCCTTGGGTCATTTGTAACTTTTGTTTATTTTACCTTGTTTCTTACTTATCCTGTTTCACAAGCTTGAGTAGCAGGATAAAAAAATCAATATTTCTGTGTAGGAGAAAACAATGGTAGCCAGGAACAGAATATAAATAATGTTCTCTTGTAAAGTGTGAGTCAAGATAATATCCAGTTCTTCAAATCTCTCCTTTCTTGACTCCAAATTGCATGTGTTTATAAGGTCTGAGAACTACATTTTAAACTGATCATAAAAAAAGCAAAGGCCAGATAAGAAACAGTTTATCACCTGTGAGATAAGCACAAATGGTACTGTTTTAATGCTGGTAGGTCTTCTACTGGCAAACTTGAGAAAGAAAAGCAATGGTTTAATTGAAGTCAGTCTAATGAGAAAAACTGATGTTTTCCTTCCCAAAATAATATATGCTGATGCTCATGAACATATATACAACTCCAAGTGAGATTGCATAATTCATATTATGTGACTGTTACATTATGTGTTATGTTGAAGATCACTGAGGTCATTGTGTGCAGGCGAGTAGCTAGAAATTGTCCAGCCTTGAAGGCTGCCATTTGTGTGGGCCACAGAGTGTGGTGCTTTATAGATGGAAATTCCTTTGTACAGAAAGAGTACCAGTAAGTGATATGTCACCATGCTTTACACTACACATTCATGATCTTATTAAATGTATACAGAGATAGTACATTTTAAAACATAAACTCTAATACTTCAACTTCCAAAACAGTACATTAGGAGGGTACAGTGGAACTTGAGGCTATAGCTTCCAAATTCATATCACTCAATCAATTAATTATATGTTGTGATTATAAAAGAAGAGATGTTAAATAAATCATATTCTACAAAATTCTTTTATTTGTTACCTAGGAGAAAATGCACAGAAATTTTCCTCAGAAAACATGAGAGAAAAATCAAACAATACTGACAGGCATGCTATTAATAATTGTCATTATAAAAGAATTAACAATTACCCAGAAATATGAAATAGTGAGCAACTTTAGTCTTCAAATTTAAGATAAATCAGAACAATTTTAGCTCAGTATAAAATTCTAGAAGACCTACACTGTTTTGTAGTTTAATTTTTAAAGATGGTGTTTGTGAAACACATTTGTGTAAGAATCTTACAGCTTAAATAATTCTGCCTCAAAAACCATTCTTGACTCCCTTTTACAAGCTTTAGTGAATAAAATAGTTTCTAGGGATACACCTCCCAAAACTTACATCCTAATTCCCCTAAGTATTCTCTGAGAAATTTTTTCTTGTTAGATCTGAAGAGAAAGCAGAGTACTGAGAAATTTTTTTTGAAAAACAATGCCAGGGTAAACATAGCTCTTTCACCTAAGTTACATAGTCATCACATAGTTGTTTTGTTTAAATTATTAAAAATATTTGTCATTATCATTAGACCCATTGGAATTTGATGGTGGCATGTGATCAGGAGGCTTGCATTTTTAATTTTTATCTATTAAAAGAATGGTACTTTGTTCAATACAATAAATCTATCATAAAAATAATAATTTATTTTGCTTTACACAAGAAGTAACTAAAGCATATACTTTGAGGGAGAAGAGGGGATGGAAAAAGATGAAAAACTACTTAAGATGTGTTCTGCACTTGTATTAACTCCCCCAAATAAATTTAATCTCTATGTATAGCTAATATGTATTAATAAAAATAGGGATAAACCTTTTTTTTTTTTTTTTGGTACTGGGGATAGAACTCATGACCTTGTACTTGTAAGGCAGCCACATAAGCCACTGAGCTAAATCCCCAGCCCCAAAAATAAAAACAAAAAAATATAACTTGCTTTGCATATTTCCTTTTATACAACTCATATCAAACTTTATGAGACTATTCAAACTTAAAAGGGAAAATCAGAGATATTCAAACATTTTTATTTACAATTTCTTCAATTTGTGTGATTTCCTTTTTATTTGGTTTTTCTTACCACTTGACCAGGCCATTTCAATATGACACTCAATTTTGAAGAATGTCAACTGCCAACATTTTGCCCTTTCTGTATGAATACAGTTGATGAAAAAGGAGAAATGGTTCTTAAAGGTATCATCTAGTGCACTGATCAATTAAATTTTTTCAAAGACAAATAACTGTTTAACCCTGGCCTAAATCTTGTTAAATCTTGCTTAAAATGTTTTGTCCTAATAAAGTAGTATATTGTCATTATTTTTATACTAAAGTTGGACAAATGTGAGATAGGTTTTGTTGCTTTTAATCTTAAGGAAGAAAGAGCTCAAATATTATTTCTTCAAAGAAAGTGTCTCAAACCTTCCTATATGATTTCCACTTCTTATGCCACAATATTATTTTGCTATCATCAACCCAGGTCTCAAATATGCATTTATTTTATGCTTAATTTCTCTTTAAGTCACCATATTGAAACCTGTAAAAGCCACCTATGTGACTTTATATATCATTCATTTACCAGTTGCCAAAATAGCTCCAGATTACTGAGGACACGTAGAATAAAAATATTCTGTTAGGTTCCTTCCCATGTCTAAGAAAGAGGTCCATCTCCCTGTCCTCTATCTATCCTTTATTAATTTCATTGTCTATACTTTTCCTTACTCAAATGAGAGATACCATCTGATATTTAAGTTTGTGTATCTGGCTTATTTCAGTCAACATTGCATTTTCCAGGTGAATCCACTTTCCCATAAATGTCCTCCTTTATGGTATTCCATTATGAAGACACACCACATTTACTTTATCCTGTGATCTATTGATGGATATACAGGCTGTTTCCAGGATTTTAGCTATTTGTGCTGTTATGAACATGGGGAGGTGAAGGAGAAATAAGTAAAATAAAGCTATACCATGTAGAGAACCCTAATAACCTTAGTGCATGTAAGCATTATGTATCATAAACATAGCTAAGATTAATAGTGTCGATAAGAGTAAAAATAAAGAAAGGGGATTAAGAGTGGGAGGGAGGGAGAAGAAAGGAAAATGAAATGGAATTAAAAAAAGAATTTGTGTTATGTGTCTGTTCCCACTTTCTACGATGTTTGTAAACTGCATGTTCTGCAAACATGTATTAATAAAAAAAACAAAAAGAATAAAAAGAAAATATTACCAAAGAATCAGTTAATCCATCAAGATATAATGTTAGTACCATTTGTTTCCTTGGACTAATTTTCAAAGACAGGATTCTTATTTTCAGCTTTTCTCCAT
Source organism: Hydrochoerus hydrochaeris (assembly GCA_004027455.1). Taxonomy (NCBI): domain Eukaryota; kingdom Metazoa; phylum Chordata; class Mammalia; order Rodentia; family Hydrochaeridae; genus Hydrochoerus; species Hydrochoerus hydrochaeris. Next base: position 10,761 of record PVLA01016564.1, read on the forward strand.
TTTTGCCTTTGATGATTAAAAAGGCATTTCAAAAAGAATTAGATTGCCAAAATTCATTTTATCCAGTCATACAATTATCACTAATGTATATCACTAATAAAATATTTATTAAGTTTTAGAGGTTGTATAGATATAAAGGAATGAAACTCCCAACCTACTAGATACCCCAGTATGAGTTTCTGTTCTCTAAAATCAAAGTATGAATTTTAGGAACAATAGAGGATAAGAGCAGAATGTATTTATTGAGAGAAAGAAAGTTTCTGTCTGAGAGAGGCAGAAGGGGTCCCGAGTGGGTTGCCAAAGGCTCCGTCTTTTCTGGGGACTTTTATAAAGTAAAACCATGAGGTGAAACAGGTCCAAAATAGGGAAACTGTGGGAACTCATAAGGCAGGTGGTCATGAGGTGGGACAGAACTATGGTCAATGAATAAGATTAATTGTTCAGGTAAAACTGACCAAATCAGGAACAAATGAGAAAGCGAATCATGTAGCAAGTGGACATGCTTAAAGAGCAGTGACTGTTCCTGTAGGGGTTGGGATGATTACTCCTGTGATGTTTACACTTGGTGTGTGGTCGCATTTGTTTTGCCTTTTGTCTTGAGGTCTGGCTTACAGTGGAGGTGTCTTTCTCTCCCACAGTTGTAAGGTATCTGGCCTTCTGCACTGGCTCCTCTCAGGGCCCAGCCCTACATTATTGCCTATAGTATTTCTAACTTAGCTGTCTGTAATAGTACTATATTTAATTTATAGTCACTCTAATAATTTCTAGTTATTTGTTACTTTTTTAAAAATGGTAAGCTTTATCTCTTACTTTTGTCTGATGTAATTTTTATGTAAATTATTCTATTTGACTTATGATCTAATAACAATAACAACTTTCAAACTTATACATTGATTTTCCACATCTGAGATATCCACATTATTTGTAAAGTTGAATCTTGTTTCAGCCAATGGAACTAAAAGAAATTGCATTAAGATTTTTTGGTGTATTTATTATGCAAATAAGAAATGTTTGCATTAGCACCCAGCAGGAAATTTATTGTTATTTTATGTTATGGTAAGTCTTATTTATATCTTAATTTTAATTCATGATTAGTTTTCCTCCATAGAAAACTGTTAATGTCATTTTTCAAGTTCATATATCCTAAAGTGAAAAGAATGAATGTATAAATTTTACATTTTCAACATTGTCTTTGATATAATTATTGTGTGATTTATTAGTTTTATTCACAGAAAATCTACTTTTATTTTCATTTTGAATCAAATTAATTCATTTCTGTGATACTCTGTGAATCTTTACCAAAGCTTTCCTTCATTTAATTAAGTGAAAGCTTCATGGTTAGTAAGTATGTTATTTCTTTCTCTTAAAACAAAAGAAAATATTGATATATCTCATTGAATATGTTTTGTGAAAACCAAATCAGTCTAGTAATTGCATTTTTATGTGATTATTCTTTTTTGATTAACTTCCATTAGAGTAAATTTAGAAGACTTGATAGGAATTTCAAACTCTCATCTCCTCTACCCTTGGGGCTAACTACAAAAGTCCAAATTTCATGCTTTGAATTCTTGGTATTTAATTCTCTGTGAAATTTATTTGGCATATGGTAAAAAACACTTAAAGTAATTGCTTTTATATTTCATCAGGCAGATATAATTTCATGTGGAAAAACAATGTTAAGATAAAACATTTAGAAACTTTCCTAAGATTCTGACTCAAACTGATATAGAGTAACAAAAATCCTGACCTACTATGTGTCTGGTATGAGTTCCTGTTCTCAAAAATTGAAGAATGAATTTAAGGAACAATGGAGGTTAAGAGTAGAAATATTTACTGAGAGAAAGAACGCTTCTGTTTGAGAGAGAGACAGAAGGGGTCCCAGTGGGGTGCCAAAGATTCTGTATTTTCTAGGGATTTTTATAGAGCAAAACAATTAGGTGAAGTGGGTCTAAGGTAGGGAAAAATAGGAACTGTTGTAATGGGCATAAGGTGAACAAAATTATGATCAACTAATCTGTTTAATTGTTCAGGTAGAATTGACCAAACCAGCGACAAATCAGGAAAGGAGTCCTTGTAGCAAGTGAGCATTCTTATGGATCAGTGACTCTTTCTGTAGAGGTTTGGGATCGTGACACCAAGCTTCTCAAGGTGATCCATACCTAATCCCTAAAATTTTATACTTAAGAGTGTGGTCGCATTTGTTTTGTTTTCTGTTTTGAGATCTGGCCCACAGCAAGAAGTATGTGTCTCCTCCAAGACATCTGGTCCTCTGTGCCAGCTTCTTCAAGGGCCTAGCCTTGTCTGACTGCCTATAATATTTCTAACTAGCTCAGCTGCCTATAACAAAATTATCAGTATTTTTTTCCCTTTAATTTCACTAATGTGGCTTGTAGTAAAAAGCCAGTAATATTCTTTTTTTCCAATGGAAAATTTTAAACCACAAGCATTTGTTCCTTTCAATGCAGAGATGAAAAGTAAAATTATTTAAATTATTATTTAAACCTTGTTTTTACAGGAAGTGAATCTTCATCCATCAGGCAGTGAATATATGATACCCTGTGTTGTCACAGTTTGCAACAGTGGCACAGTGCACAGGCTGAGAGACTACTCAGACTCGCTGTCCAATTTAAACTCCAAGAAGGCCCAAAGGGACTGCCCTTGACCAAAATGCCTCAGCATGAGAGAATCTCATGAACACAGCTCTCAACCAAGTTTCTGTGGCTTTCTGTTGATAGAACCAGAAAGCAAAGGATGAAGGATGAGGGAAGGGCATCTGTGGGGGAATTCATGTAGGGGAAGACAGGAGAAGGCCTTACGGCCATTCTAAGTGATAAATTGGGGTATGGGGAGCAAGGACCAGAGCATTCATCGCATAAGGCAATATTTCGATCCTACTTGGGTTTGTGGCCCTGTAGGCTATCTTTTAATCTCTAATCATGCATTCTGGGAGGTTTTGGGCATGTGGCTTCAGAAGTCCCTTATCTCTGCATATCCATCTCATCTGACCAATGCTCCCACACTGGATTTTGAATTCAAAAATTTAATTTTCTCATAGAAAGAATTATTTTGCAGGAAATCAAACATATATCTAGATATTGAGATTATGTTTTGGGACTTTAGTAAATCTTAAACATCTAAACTGCTGATTATTTTTAGCTATTCTGTGTATAGTGTTAATTTTTCTTCTCAATTTTTATATAATTTTTATATGCTTTCTTAACATTCTTTGAAATAAGATTTTTGTAATTTCTTAGCCTGGCATGATTTAATTAGGATCCATTTTGTATAAATGTTTTCTCCATTGGTAGTTGCAAATTTTATCAATTTGGAGCCCAGATGTTAAATATAATTTCATTCTTGGGAAATACTAAAATCTTAGCCTTTTAGAGTTTTAATGATAGGACATCTGAGCAACATTTACTTTCAACATTACATGACAAGCAACAATAATCCAATCATATATTTTCTTGAATACAGTAGTTCAATTTGCTGATTCTTGCTTATTGTCAATATATAGTGTTGCTATTCAGATTCTTTCAGTGGTACAATTTTCAACATTATTTTTCATTCTTAATGTCATTTGTTTTTTCTGTAGACAGTTTCAAGATTAATGCTTATTACAGTTGAAATCTATGTGTATTAGTACAATTTTTTCTGTTTCCCGAACTTGAGTTTGGTGTTCTTTTTCCTGAAGATTATCTGATTTATATATCTTTATTTTACAAAGTAAGTAGTGTCATTTAAGTGTTTTGCAAATGTTAAGACACTGTAAAAATAATTTATCTGGAACAAACAGTAATAATGATTTCAGTGTCACAAAATTGGTGATTCCACTAAAGTTTAGGATACAATACAAAAATAACCATCTTCAGTCATTCTGTCTACATGATCTCAAATCAAATGAGCATGTGGGAGTATATACTGATGGTTTTACCACTAATCATAGAAACTATTTCCAAGCAGCACAGAAATATTTTCATTAAAACCCATTTCAGTGCTTACTGGTTAAAAAACCCTAACATAATGAATAATTTCTATCACTCTAATTAAAACTATTCACTCTCTGAAGTCCTAATGAGATAGGAGATTAGGATGTGGTAAAACCGGTTGAAGGAGTCAGTGTAACCTGATAATTTTAAGACCCTTCAACACATGTACAGAACAGCTCCAAAAACCCTGCACATGGAATTCTCATGAGAACTCAAGAAGGTTTTCAATAGGACTCAGGACCCATAAAAGAAGTTCTCTAAGGTGTGGTAGCACATGCCTGTAATCCAAGCAATCGGGAGGCTGAGGCAGAAGGAACACCATGAGTTCAAAGCCAGCCTGGGATTTATAATTAAAGGCCAGCCTGAACTACAGAGTGAGACCTTGTCTTAAAAAAAAGAGAAGTTTTTACGGTTTTCATTAAGAGTTGGATATTATAAAAGGATGTAGACACCAAGGAAAGTTTGCTATCATTGCTTCCTCCATAACTTTGTGATACAGGGTGAATTTCATCTTGCTTTCTACTCTTTTACTTGGATCAAGCTTGCTCTACAAGAGTTAGTTTCTCCCTTTCCTTTCACTTTTACTTTTTGAAAGAAAGTTTGACACTGCTTTTTATGTTTTGTTCAATTCTTGTTCAAGACTCAAGATGAAAAGAACCTAGAATGCAACTTCAGAGGGCAGGTGAGCCACCTAAAACTTGGTGACATTTGATTGGTAAGCCAGTTTTATTTTATTTTTTTCAAATCCATTTTATTTTAAAGAGAAAAAAAGAAAAAAATAACTAAAACTTAATTTCGAAGCATGTCAATGAGGGGCAACAATGATATGTAACGTGCATTGTCATCCTCCAATCATTTCCCCAGAGGACAAGACATCCACACTCAATTGTCCAAACAATACTGGCACAAATATTTCTCTTCAGTGAACTCAGAGAAATCACTAGTATAACTATCTTAACTTTTTATATACATATATACACATACACACACATATATATATATATACGTCATTTCTTTCAGCTTCTCACACTAGTGAAACAAAATGATATTTACACAAGTGTGTCTCATTTATTTCACTCAAATGAGTTATCTTTTTCTTTTATTAGTGATTTCTTTTCTTGTGCAAAAGCTTTTTAATAAGATGAGATCCCAGCTGTTGATTACAATGTGCTTTAACAAGGAAAGGAAACCAGTATGGAAAGGTCATTCTCCTTCAACAGAACTAAACTTGTGCTGAACTATTCATGGAGGACTAAGAAAGACGTGTGACATTCTAGCTGTTCTTACCATGGAGGTAAAAGGTGTACTAAGTTTTTCATAAATACACAAATATAGATCTATATTTCAGGGAGGGTGAAGTACTAGTTGGACATCATTTCATTTGTCAATTAGTCCAAGTTATTCAGTATAAGCTATGAAAATTTCAGATGATAGCACATACATTTTACTGTGTTCAATCAGGATCCAGAGGAGGGACAAAAGCGAAAGGATAGGATTATAGCTATTGTAACTGGCAATGCTTTAAGACTACCTAGGTTGTCCTAGAGAAAAACTTTAGAGTTTTTCTCTAAAAATTTGCAAGACGACTGCAAATTGGGCATAGGACTTCAACTAGCCTTTGTCAGTGCCCTGCTATGTATGACACAGCTAATATGTCTGACCTGTGGCATTGGGTTTGACTGTTTCCACTCCTAGAGAGGGGCTAGGCCAGCTGGAGCCCTCATTTCCTGTGCTGATGACTGAAGAGGCCAAAGGAACCTGCAATGCCCCAACCATGGACATCGCCATCTCTTCCTGGGTTATCTTAGATGTTGTAGGAGAGCCAATTCAATTACTTCATTCTGTTTTGACATACTTTTCTAGAAAACTCTCCTCTGGATCTATGGCCCTAGTTGAGTCAAGGGCACCATTAATCAGAGATTATTTGCAGCTGTACAAATAGAAGGAATTGTAAAGCTTGGTACAGAGACTAGAAGTCCTTACTCTCCATCAGATCAGAGATATTCTGGAGACAAAAGATTAATCACTTGTGGTTAATAGTGGAATGATTTACAAAGTATCAGGCTATGCTCTTAGACACATCTAAGGCTTTGTAAAACATTCTCAACTATTAACCCTGTTCCTTTGATTCCTATCAGGCCATATGTTAGCTACTCTTATGAAGTAATCTACCAGACCTATGTAAGCAGGTAAGATATCACTGACTTGCCCCTCCAAAACCCATAGGAGATGTGGTTCACTGATGAAAGTAGCACTGTAAATCTCCCATAAAGCATAGTCAGGGACTTCTACAACTCCTTGAGGCTGTCCATTTTCCCTGGCAGGGTGAGGTTATGCACTGTTAAGAGTACCAAAGAGAAGTCTCCTTGGAAAATCAGAAAGCTAATAGGGAAGAAATAACAGGGCTACAGTTCCTCAAGGACCTAGCATTATTCCGAGTTCTTGAGGAGCCATTTGGGTCCTTCATGGAGATACATGGTTATAAGATATAAAAATCCTACATGGAAAGTAGGCTTCCTTCTTTTGGAAAGGCAGAGGTTCAAGCAGACCCTAAAGTGAGCTCTGGCAAAGTTTTGCCAAAAGATCTCAGTCCTGACTCTGATTGCTGCCAATAGGGCTCATGAGAGTTTTTAAAATGTCCCAAACAGGACTAAGTTTTAGCTCACTGCAGATAATATACTAGAAGCCATTTCCATTCTCTAATATGATAGCAGACCCAGAGACCATGAGGCTCTTATAACATCTCATTAATTTGGGCCAAGTACAACAAGGTGCCCAAATATATGGGATCTCAGTCCTGCCAGCTCCAGACCCCAGATGACCATCTGATGTCCATCCTGAGGATCAAGTTCTTGCAAAAACATGGAGAGAAAGGACACCTACTGACAAATAAAATCAAGATGAAAAGGCACTTTCTCAGTGATAAGAATCACCACATCTACTGCAGTAAAGGTGAAAGAGATAAATAATTAGATTCATCTTTCTAGAATAAAGCCAGTACCACCTGAACTGCCTGAAGAACAAGATAACCCAAAAAGGAGAAAGTTACTTCTGTATGCCTCTGGAAGATGGTGAGATTTCTCTTAAAATCAAGATTCAGGTGTGGCTACTGGAACTAGAAATCTGACCTTTTCCTCATAATTGGGTTAGTAGTGGAGCTCAGTCCTCATTAAATCTTCTTGTTTCCTGACAGAATTTTCTTTCTTTAACCCACAAGTGAGCCACAGTCCCCCAGGGTACTTGAACATAACAGAATCCCCAGTAGGAAGGGTCTACAGCCCCTTGCAGTTTGAAGAAGCACTTCACTGCCTCATCACTCCGTAAAGAATTATGGGAATTTATTTCTCTCAAGTGGAAATGAGATGGCATGTTAAGGTGTGGCCAAACAAGCTGGGGAAGTAATTACAAGATCCCTGAACACAAATGCAGAACAAAGTCCTACACATTGACTTCTTGCAAGGATTCAAGCAGGTTTTCAGTGGTATGGCTAAGACATGGCATCTGAGGTATGGGACCCCATCACCATCTCTCAGGACTTATATTTAGAAGTTCTTACTGGATACATATGTAGAAACTCCACACTTGTACTGTCATCACTTGCTAGGCTGAGGCAAGATGATTGCTGAAAATTTAAGGCCATCCAGGACCACATAATGAATTCAAGACCAGTCTGAATCACAGGGCAAAATACTGTTGTGTTAGGAGAAAGAGAAAGAGAGAGAGAGAGAGAGAGAGAGAGAGAGAGAGAGAGAGAGAGAGAAATTCTTGCAGCTTTCCTTGAGATTTGCTCATTATAAAAGGACACAGACACCAAGAAAAATTTTGCTATCAATTTTTTTCACAATAGTCCACATTGCTACTTCAGCTGTGTATTTTCATCTTGCTTTTGCCTATTTTACTTGGCCCACTCTGCAGAACCAGTTTTTTTCCTCACTTTTCCCTCTTAATTTTTTTTGAAACAAACTTTGTCACTGGTTTTTGCTCATCTTTTTCAATTCTTTGAGAAAGGAAGAAACTGGGATGCAACTCCAGAAGGAGTGGTGAGCAGCACAAAACATTTGATTGGAAAACCCCTTTCAGAAGGAGCTACCCCAAAACACTCTGTCATCTCAGTACCTAACATGAAAATTTGGAAAAATATAGAATTGTTTCTGAGGCTATGAATGAACAGTTGAGGCATGTAGGATAAGAAATCAGGCCCAGAGAAAATGTATTTTGAGATAAGTGCTGATTTTATGGCTCCCTTTATCATAATTTGTTGATTAACTATTGTTATTATTTATTTTGGTCTTTATGAGACAAGGTCTCACTATGAAGTTTAGGCTGGTCTTAAGCTCACTTTGTAGCCCAGGCTGGCCCAGACTCACAAAGATTCTCCTGCCTCAGCCTCCCAAGTGTTGGGATTATAGGTGTGAGCCATCACACCCAGCTTTGTGCTTTTTTTTTTTTAAATAAAAACTAACATTTCTTTTTCTCCATAGAAACCTATGTTTCTGGTTTTTTTTTGTTATTTTTATTTTTTTATTTTATTAGTGCATAGTTGTAGTTCACACAGTCTACAATCTTCTTGGGGAGTGATTACATGTACATACCCAAACTTTTTCTAAAATTCCAATTCCTTTTATCCTCTCTCCCTCCTCTTGCAATTTCACTATCCCAGTTTTCATTCTTGTTGATATTATTAGTCTTAGCTCATGTTATGGCACATAATGTTTATGTTCATTGAGATTAGTAGGTTCCTAGGCATGGCGTTCCCCCCCACCAGTGCATTTTCTCTTAGACCACTTCTGTATTGCAAGAGAATTATCTCCTGGTCCCTTTCTGCCCATTATTTTACTGTATTTGTACTTTGCCTCACTCAGTTGAAAGATACCACATGGTAAGTAAGCTTCAGTGTTTGGTTTATTCCACTCAGCATTATTGTCTTAGTTACTTTTTACTCATTGCTGAGACAAAATACCTAAAGCCCAAAATTGAGAAAGGAAAAGTTTATTTCTTACAGTGTTTAGAGGTTTCAGTCCATACTCAGTTGGCTCCGAGGCAGGTGGCATGGCGGGGCCGCAGTTCATGGCAACTGCAAACAGCAAGCGGAAACCGGCAAGAGAGAGAGACACGCCTTCTTCCAGTCATTACATTGTAGGCTGGCTCCACCCCTAGGTGGGTGTAGCACTGACACCATCAACCCAAGAGCTAGACAACGAACCAATCACAAATGCATAATGCAAAGGCATGAGGCTTGGGGGCCACTGACATAAACCATGACATTTCACCCCTGGCCCCTAAAGACTCATGCACATCCTTTATACAAAAGACATTTAGTCTATCTCCATGTGTGGCGCCCTTTTCTGTCCATGCCACGTCCTAGTTCATCCACGCCTTGTGACAATCGCTTCTCCAGGAAAAGGACACCGCATGTGGGAATTGGGCGCGGGGATCTTGGAATGTTTTGTACTGATAATTGTAATTTGTGTAGTTCACATGTGTATGTTTTTATGTAATGCTCAATATGGAGTCGAGGGTGGAGACTCCAGGGGGGTTGCTGGAGGCCCTCTAGATAACCCCTTTG
>PVLA01016565.1:0-20315 GCA_004027455.1 Hydrochoerus hydrochaeris
GCTGGAGATTGATTGCATGTGTGGGGTTGAAGTAAGTCCAGCCCAGAAAAAGCAGAAAAACCAAAATAAACTATGTAAACAAGTTGTTCCAGCACTGAGAAGGCAGGGGGCCCAGGCCTGCTGGGGAAACGGGTTGCTGGGCAGTGGAATTGAAATTGATGCTTTTCTGTGGAGGGAATAAAGGTGCTACAGTGGGAGAGCAGTTCCTTCCTCCCATCAGGAGAGTAAGGGTTTCACCTGACCCCAGCTGTGTCTTTTCTTTATTTTTCTCATCCTCTCGCCGGTCCTTACAATTATCCTCATATGTGTAGACTATATAACCCACTTTTTTGGATTGTAAACAAATTTAAAAATGAATGTAATGACCTGACTCTAAGGTACAAAGGAAATAAGCTTATACAATCATATGTTATGATATGTAAGTGCTGCCCGTAATATTCATGAGCAGATGATGACCCCTGTAAGTCAGTCACCGAGGACATGACAGTCTCAGATGCAGACTGATCTAGGATTGTCATCAGCAAGGTGATATTCTGCAACAGGGAACAATTTTTTTGTTAGAGAGTCATGTAAAAAAAGTACAGATTCCTCCAAAAGTTAACCATAGCATTGCCATGTGCTCAGCAATTCCACTTTGAATTTTTTTTTGTCTTTTTGAGATGGTCTCATATGCAGTTCAGCCTGGCCTTGAGTTCACTGTGTAGCCCAGGCTGGTCTTGAACTTGCAACAATCCTCCTGCCTCAGCCTCCCAAGTGCTGGGAATACAGGAGTGCACCACCATGCCTGGCTTTCCACTTTAGATGGGTCTAAAGTATATACATAAAAGAATTGAAAGCAAGTATTCAACCAAATACCTGTAAATTGGCATTCACAGAAGCACTAGTTGCAATAGCCAAAATGTCCCATCGCCCAGATGTCCACTGATGGATAAGTGCATAAATAGAATGTGGACCAGATTTGCAATGAAGTATTAGTCATAAGGAAAAACTGACCCACGTTACAACAGGGATGGACCTTAACAATACAGGGCTGAGTGGAAGAATGCAGACACAAAAGGCGACTCATGAAACAAACATCATGAAAATATAAAACCAGAGGCGGAAAATAAAGTGGTAGCTGTCTGGGGCTCAGGGAATAGGAAGTGAGTGCTTAGTCAGCACGAGCTTCTCTTTGTTTTGGGGTGATGGTTGCATAACTGCAGATGTACCTTTGTAGCACTTATTTGTACATGTTAAGAGAGGTTAATTTACATTACATGAATTTCATATCAATAAAAAAGCAAAAATGCAATTTTTGGAATTCATTACATATTAAAACCATGCAAAAATGCTTGGTGTTTGCATGGAAACCCAAGTCAGAGTCTGGGCTCTGAGAAATCAGAAACAAACATCTCCTACGGTGTAGCCTGGACGTTAGGCAGCGTCCTGTCTTTTGGGACAGCCCCTTCCACGACAGCACGCCTGTGTCCTGGTCCAGCTTGGTGCTGGTGGTGAGGTGCCCAGGGCTGCAGCTGCTGCATGGTCTGTGCCCTGCATTCTCGGGTCCCCGTGGCCAAGGCCTGGGTGTCGGTCCCCTGCCCTGCTCCAGGATGGCAAAGGAAACGCACCATGAGCCATGAAGGACGGTGTCACGCTCCTCCTGAAAGAGATGCCCGGTACGTAATTTGCTGGTGGTGATCTCAGGGCCGGTGGCAGACATGGGCCCTGAGATGCTTCCCTTTGTTTTTGTTTTCTAAGGCAGCAGCCACCAAAGCCCCAGTGCCTCCAAGCTCCGTTTCCCTGGCTCTCCTTGCCTTGGCCTTTGGGGAGCTGCCACTGCTAATGCTGCCTGGTGTGAAGTGGGCTGCTGGCCTCTGGAAACCACTTTGCCTTTGCTCTTCCTGCTCCCCCTCCTGAGAGCACCCTGCTTGCCAGCCTCACTCTGGATTCAGCTGCAGGACTCACCCTGCCTGACCCATGGCAGGGGAGGAGCTGGATTTCCCTCTGCTCCTTCAGGTGAGGGGAAGCTGTTGCTGAGGCAGGGCTGGGGGCTGGCAGGGCTGGGGCGTGCCCCATGGGTCTGCTCTTCTTCGGTTCCTCGGGGCCTGCAGGGTGTCCAGAGGGAGCTGAATTGACTGGCAAGGCCGCACAGAGGAGCCATTGCCTGAGGCCAGAAACCCGGCCTTGCTCTCTTAGGATCCTGGCTGAGGGGACAGCAGAGGTAGAGCAGGTCCAGAGCAGAAGGGAGGGTGAGAGCGAGAACCCCAAGGCAGCCCCAGAGCCTTCCAGGGGAGCTCAGGGGGGAACTGGAGATCACACACCCCAGCACCTTGCTGGCCCATCTGGGATGCTTCTGCCGCCAGCCCTGCTCACCACTTCTCCCCGGCTTCCCTCTCGATGCCCACCAGAGCTCAGGCAGCCACACGCATGGCAGCAGCCTCCTTGGTGTTTGTTCTGTTCATGCAAATGTGCTCTGCTTGGCACACGAGAACCTGCACTGCTCACAGCTTCCGAAGGTGTGTCCAAGTGCACACTCTCTAGGGAGTGCAGGATGGTCCCGCCCTGGCACTGTGCTGTTCCATGGCAGCCTGGATCACACTGGCATTCCACATCCAGGCACCCAGCGAATACCTCAGAGGCACCCTGGACACCCTTCTACTGCGTGTAGCTGGGACCCACATTTTCTCATACCTAAATCACTTTTCTAATCATTTAATGTGATTTTTCTAACTTTTCTATCATACTTTTAATGCATATTTTCCCCAAAAAGAATTGTCAAGCCAAAGAATCTTAGCTCTGTTGCTCTATTTACACAGTCCCTGGGTCACACCCCTGGCACCCTCCACCCTTGGCAAGCACAGCCACCTCTGTTGCTGTCACCACTCATTCAATCATCGTCTAGCACAGGTACTTGTAGGGTGTATACTGTGTCAGAAGCTGGGGAAATGGTGACAAACCACTGCCCCGATGCTTGACTGTGTGATGTTTTCAACCTGCAAGGTGCTTTCTCCAATTAAGGTTCCTGGGTCACCGTATCAGAATGACCCAGCAAGGATGCTTTACTAAAATGCAGACTCCTGGGTCTCATCTCGGTCTTTTGGATCAGAACCTCTAGGTTCCAAGAATGGGAACCTGCATGTTCAATAAAATTCTCTGATGAGCAGGACCCTTTGAGCAACACCACCCCTCGGGAGTGACCTGAAGTTCCCTCTGCACACCAGGAGACTGGAAGGATGCAAAATGGGGTGTGGGAGGCTGCTTGAGGGATCCCCCAGAGCAGGCATATGACACAGCTGTGCAGGTGTTCCCCTCCGAATGTCACCTCCTGCTGGACACAGCCACCAAGAACCACCAAGCCCAAGGTGGCCTGAGACCCATGAGCAAGTGGTGGCTCCTGCTTTGCTTCCTCAGGGCTGGGCCGGGCTTCCCACAGGTGGAGCAGTTTAGCCTCTGAGCAGGGTAAGCACATTTCCTGGTGTCGAGATCCCAGTTCCAAATTAGCTGAGCAGAGAGCAGCCACGCAGCAGAGGCAGCACATGGCCCTGCTTGCAGAGGGAGCTGCGTGTGAGGCCCCAGGCCCGCCCATCCTCCGTGTGCGATCTGGCCAGGTGGCATGAGCCAAGGTGTGGAGGAGGCAGCAGGGTGCTCTGCCAAGGCAGGGAAGTGTCTCCATGTCCCTGCACGAGCTGGGGGGAGTGGGTCTGGACCAGCTGCGTGGGAGTGGTTTGGGCCTGTTAACAGGCAGACTGGCTGGACTAATTGCTAGTTGGGCCTTGGAACAGAGGAGACACAAACCTGCAGGTGTCAGGTGCATGGCCCCAAGAATTCTCTCAGGCCATGTCAGCCAGTGGCCCATGCCGAGGTCTACTTAACTTGTTCCAGACCCTCCCTGCGCTAACCCTTTTGGAAGCTTGGTGACTTCAATAATGAATATCCTGATTCTGTATTCCACAGCTCCCAAATTGACCAGAAGCACACGTTCGACACCCCAGGCACGGTCTTGAGCTCTCTGGTGAACTCGGCTTTCACTTCCCTACTGAATGTCTCCTCCAGGTGATTCAGCCTTGTACACCCAGAGCAGCCCAGGGCTTCATGGCAGGGCTTTCGGTAGGCACCAGGCTCCCTTTGGATGGCTCGCAGCGAGCCACGTTTCTGGTTTCACTTGGAGGCAGCCGGGCCAGCGTGCATTTTCATTAAGGCCTGAGTCACCACACATGGTATAGTTTCAGTTTCAGTCTGGAAAGGCTCCGTGCATGGCTTTGTTTGTTAATTCAGGAAAAGGAACATCAATCTTTTTTAGTCTAGCCTGAGCCCTTGTAGTTCCTGATCCCTTAAGAGCTAAACAGCCGACCCAGCCTAGGCCTTGGTCTTTGGATAGCAAAGCAGCGTTGGGGTGAATGCAGAGGAGAAGCCGTTAGGTCGCTGTTCCAGGAGTACAATTCCCAGGATTCTCCTCCTGTGCGCTGTGATCTCTCCCCTCATCCAATCAAGGGCGTATTGTTTTCCAGCTACCGGGGGTGGTAGTGAAGCCATGCCAGCATACAAGGAAGAATCTGTGACCTCATTTATATGGACTCAAACTGCTTATCATCTGTGCTGGAAAACAGAGGGCGTGTGTGCATGTGTGTGTGTGTGTGTGTGTGTGTGTGTGTGTGTGTGTGTGCTTGTGCATTGTGGATGTGCATATTTGCTCTAAGAGAACAACTGTAGTATTTGGTTAAAAAGTAGAGAACTAAAACAGAAACAACTGAGAAAGATCATCTATTGATCGGCAGCAAAGCTGTGTTTGGTGTCTGCTTGAAAGGACTCATTAATCACAAGGAATCAGAAGGAGCCGAGGAGAGGGCAGGCACTTCTTCCCACCCTGAGATCTCTTGCTGTTCCTTTTCACAGCAGTACAGTTTCTCAAGCAGAAAAATCTGTTTTCAGTTTGACTGAAAAACTGCCCCTTGCATTGTAAACATCTCTATATTTGTAAGGCTCTTTGCCATCGACAAAGCATTTTTGCAAAGTGTTTTCATTTGATCCACAGGCATGGAGACCTTGCCCAGGACCGCCCAGCTAGACAAAAGCAAGCTGGCGATGGCTCTGGTCCCCAGGCAATTTGGGGGCTCTGCCTCTCTAAGGACCTGGGGTGTTGTCCTGGTGCAGAGCCCGTTGAAGTCAACATAGGAAAGGTTGGTGTTTTACGTTTCTCCTGTTGTCTGTTCTAGAAAATGTCTCGTCCTCCTTTTTCTGCTGGACTGAGGCTGGTGATGAAGCTCTTACTCTCAGCAAGGAAAAATGATGAGGTGACAGGTGATTCACAGAGAGCGGGGCCACATGAATATTGAAACAATGGAACCCTGGTGCAGCATGTGTGTGTGTTTATCTGCTCATTTGTTTTCTCTTGTGGTCTTAGGGGTCGAACCCAGAGCCTCGTGCGTGCTGGGTGAATGCTCCAGGGCTGTACCCTTGGCCCTGGCATGGCTCATCTGAGGCATTACTCTCAGGAGCCACTGCTTTGCCTGCCCAGAGGTGTGGCCAGCGATACTGTTAGCTGCATGCAGAGAGGAACTGGGCCAGTGCAGCTGCTGAAGCCAAGGAGTTAGTGGTGTCTCTGGGACAGCAGGGTCATCCATGAGTCATAGGTGTCACTAGTATGGAGCTAGAACTTCTATAAAGTTGGACTTTTCTATGATAAGACAGTGTTTCCTTGTTTTACTGCACTTCGATATGAAATGAACATGTGATGTGAGTGGTATCCTAACAGTAGAAATACAGAAGTCCACACCTGATCTTTGTAAGTCAACACCTTGAGCTTCATTTTTTAAAATACATATTATTATTAAAGGCCATAGACACACTCTTTTTTATGCTTCAACCAGGAATGCAGCCCTAATTTGTCATTATCTGCCCACCTCTGGGCTACATTCCTGGCATCCTATTTTATGTTGGCTCAGTCCCTATCATCTCTGGACATAAGGGGACAGCTAATCCTGCCAGGAATATTGCTTTGAGTGAACTTGGCATCGCTCTGTGTCCTTGTAAACAATCATGTCGTTTCTATCAGTCCTTGTATTTCCTCCAACTTCCATGTGCAGAACTGAGCTGATATGAAACGGACCAGAAGCAGGTGCCGGCCTGCATTTGCCGCGGTGGACCTCAGAGCCCGCTAGCCGTGTCGTGCGGGGCACTGCCTGTGCCGTGCGGGCTGAACTTCCAGTGCCGACTTCCCCACTGTTAGCCCTGCCGGTGCGCCTCGGCGAGGGGAGGGCCCCCCTCACCCACAATCAGCGCCAGCTGTGGTCCAATTAAACTCAACAGTGAGCAGGTGTT
This sequence comes from Hydrochoerus hydrochaeris, assembly GCA_004027455.1. Classification (NCBI taxonomy): domain Eukaryota; kingdom Metazoa; phylum Chordata; class Mammalia; order Rodentia; family Hydrochaeridae; genus Hydrochoerus; species Hydrochoerus hydrochaeris. Next base: position 6,298 of record PVLA01016565.1, read on the forward strand.
TGCAGTAATGACTTCCACACAAAAGCACGCTTCCATTTAATACTCCTTCCATCCGACCCACCAGCGGCCCCTTGAAGGGGAAGAGTAGGCAAGGAGTTGGAATTCAGTGGAGGAAAAAGAGCACCCCCAAACTCCTCCACAATCAGCATCAGAAGCCCCAATCAGCCTCAACATTTCCCAGGTGTCCGAAGGAGCATATTTTTAAGCAGAACCTACTCAAATCAGAGGTCCCTGAAGAACTTCTTTGGAAACATTTTGAAGTTTTTCGTATCCAGCCAGTTCACTCATGTGACCACACCAGGGCACATGGGATTGGGCAGCAATGTTACCAAAACTCAGGGAGTCACCAAGGGCTCTTGGCTCATCGCACCCCCAACATCCCTTTCTGTCAAGGGCCTGTGCTCAGGAAACCTAGAGGGGGCCTGCGAGGCACATGCCTGAATGTCACCCCAACAGCAACTGTCCCTGGCTCCCTGAAACGGTAAGGCGGGCTCTTACAGGCGAACAATAAGCAAATAAAGCCAGATGCTGAAGGGCGCACACCGTGTGATTCATTCACACACAGCTATGACGCAAATGAAACGGACCTAAAGTCCTGTTGGAACTTAGGCTGGCGGTCACTCTTGAGGTGGACAGTGATGGGAGAGGATACAGGGAAGCTACTGGGTGCTGGTGAGGCTCCCGTTTCTTAGTCCCAGAGCTGATTGCTCGGTTGTTTTGCTTGTTTTTATGTAAGCACATGTTACAAGGTAAAACAAGCCCACCGCTGTGCCTTTTTCTGTAGGCCAATCTGTCTAGAGCAGGGCGTGAGTGGATGTGTGGGAACAGGTGTGCTGTAACTCTGCAGGCCTGGTGTCCTTGGACGTCAGCGGAGGACCTTGGGTGGCACTGACCGAAAATTCCTCCTTTAACAGTGGAGAAGCCTCAGGCCTAGAGAGCAGAAGGAAGTGGCAGAAGTCAGGCTTCTCAGGCAGCGCGGCAGCTCTCGTATCTTTCTACCTGGTTGGAGGTGAGGAGAGTCTGGTGGCTTGTCCTTCCTTGTTCTCCATGCTTCAGCCCATTTCTTCCCCATCCTGTAACACTGCCCAGTGAGGTGGATTCATCTGAAGAAAGTTACTTCCCCAGCCAAACCATGTCGTGCTCAGCCTTGTGGGTACTAGACAAGCCAGTGTCCAGTAAGACGGAGCCGCCCTGCCCTGTTCTTTGCAGACCTCCACCCTGTTCTACCTCACCTGACCTCTCCCTGCCTTTGGCTTCAGGGTCCACATTTGCACCATGGCTGGTGATCGTCTAATCCATCCACAGCCCCGCTCTCACCCAGGGCAACTGAAACGCAATCCCCTTCCCTGGCACGGAGCTTGGCAACCTTTCCTGGCTTCAACTGGGACTCAGCCTTCAGTGCACTTGTTGCCAGTAGCACAGTTACAACCTTGAGCTTGGAGGCATCTTGCTGTGGTAACTGCAGCCCAAGCCAAAGAGGGGAGACAATTCTTTCAGCCAAGGATCTGTGAACATTTTCTACTGAGACCTCCATACAGGCTCTTATATTCTCCAGAAATGTCCACTGTTACAAACTGAGAGAGAATTCTCTGCTCTTTTGACTTCCTCCTCTTCTGAGCTCTGTGAACTGGATGACAAAACTAACCCAGTGGACAAAGCTGGCCAGGCACAAGTGCACCTGGGTGGCCACATGTCTGCTACAGCCAAAGGAGGCAGAGCACAGACTTGGCAGGGTCTCTGTGGATGGTGTAGACGTGTCTGAAGAGACTGCATGGGGCAGGAAGGGAGTCTGTGAGCATGGCATGGAGGGACAGGACAATCACAGGGGGGCCGAGGAGCTGGATAGTGACTGCTTCCGGTCACCCCATGCGGGTCAGCTTTCAACCACCCACACCCTCCGTCCAATCACCAAGGAGCTTTCAACCACCCACACCCTCCGTCCAATCACCAAGGAGCTTTCAACCACCCACACCCTCCGTCCAATCACCAAGGAGCTTTTACAATGATTTTCTTAGGGAGAAAAATATACTGAGTAAAATCCTTTGAACACTGGATCTTCCCGATATGATCGAATGCCCTCATTAGTAGCGGTGCTGACATTTTGGTGAGTTTTGGGTTTAGTGAGTTTCATCTACATCAGGTCTTCCAAGTCAGGCAGATCCTGGAATGCTAAAGAGATTGAATTTTTGGACCCAGTAATCTTCTGGCCAGACCTGGACCGTGAAAAATTCATTAAGATAATGCCACTTTAGAAGGCCTCTTGGTGGCCCGCCAGCCAGCCATTTCCTGACGATATTTAGCATGGCTTTGGGCCCACTTTCAAACTCCTGATGCCACCTAACTGGATCGAGAAAGAGAGGAGACTGCACAGAGGAGGAGGTAAAACAGAATGGTCCGTTAAAACTGGTTTTCACTGAAGCTACAAATGGAAATTGCATCTTACTAAAAATGGACTATCCATGTGTTTCTTAAATGAGGAAAGTTATCTCTCTGGGGGTATATGGCATTGGGCTTGGGATGAGGAAAGATGTACACTAAAACTGAGCACGTCATCCTAAAAGATGAACTTGTTCCATAGATTTGGGGAGATGGAGAAGTTAGCATGTTACTGGTGAAGTGAAGGTTTACCAGTTGTCCACGCCTTCCAGCAGTGCCCTTTGCTGGGTAGTCAGAAGCTACACTTGCCAGCTACCCACGCATTTCAGGAGGGAATGACTGTCGATTCTGGGTGCAGACAATTAAGAGGCGACTGCTCCCCCGGTCTGCTGGTTGAATGGACAGAATCCAGAGCCCCTGAGTGAGTGTGGAGTTGCAAGGCAGAGGTTGTCCACCGACTGGATGCAACTGCAGACACACAGTCTTTGTGCCAATGAAGAATACATTCCCAAGCCACTGAAGTTTTGAGCTTGATCTGTCACAGCAGATAGCATTACTGAGATAGAACTGATTAGGGATTTAAATATTTCTACATGAAAGCAAATAGTCATATGATAGAATGTAAACATGTGAAATGAATGTAAAAATTCATGTAAAAATGTGAAATCTTAGATTAGAACCAAAGCTTTGAAAGCGTATTTTGTGCATGGTGGGCTGGCTGCTGGCACTATCTCTGAGCACCCATTTACCCTCCTCTGGTGTTGGGAGGACTTGATGAGGACACTTGACAAGAGCCAGACACAGCCACCTCGGGGGTGAGAACTGGGGGTGCCTCAGGCAGACTGAGGCAGTGATATGGGTCACTAACAATGCTTCTCTGGCTCCCTCCTGCTCTCAGCAACTGCGTCTTCTTTGCCTGACTTTTAGGTCAAACTCTGAGGCTCCATACCCTCCTAGAATGCCCACCCTGACTTCCAGTCCCTGAGGAGTCTGCTTGCTTCTGGGCTCATACATCCAAGGGTGGTAAATCCACCGTGTCCTTCCACAGCTGCGGCAGGCTGGACTGGTTCCCCCAGGTACTGCTTTCTGCTGGCCAGGGCTGGGTGTGACCTCGGAGCCTTTTGGGACAGAATTCAGCAGCCCTGTGAATCTGTCAGTGCTGGCTGTTGAGTCAAATTCCATCTGCGATGTGGGATGAATAATAGATTGTAGTCACTTCACCAGTTGCCCCTCTTAGACAACATTCACCTTTCAACAAGGTTTTCATTACCCCATTACCCCAGAAAAAAAACAACCTGGAAATTTCCAGCACTCTGGCAGTTCCAGTAGGACCGAGATGTGGAGCGAGGGACCGTTTTCCATCACTTCTCACATTATACCACTAACCCACTGCCTATTCCAATTCAAGTCAATAGATATTTATGTCACTTACTGTAAAGCAGGCTTTGCTAAGAAGACACTTTTAATTCCCCCACCAGCAAGTTTTTATTGAGTACCTGCTGTGTCTGTGGCAACAAAGCAGGCATTCAGGTGTTTCTTCAGTGATATGTTGACTTATCATCACCACAGGCAAAACTGTTACTGTGGTCCTCTCCATCCCTTTACCCCCAGCTTCCTCCTCCTCTCCCATTCTCTCTCTTTCCCTCTCCCTGTATTAGTTCATTTTGCATTGCTAGTACAGAACACCACCAACAAAATCTTGCATATTTTATAAAGAAAAAGAGGTTGATTTAGCTCACAGTTTTGGAGGCTACAAGTCCAGCTTAGGGCAGTCTTGTCTGTCTGACTCTGGCTGTGTAACAAGGGAATGGAAAAATGCAAGAGGACCAGCACGGTGTGCAGGAGGGCCAAGTCCCCGAGCGGCCCTGATTTGTAGCCACACATGATCCTGAGAGCTCACTGGGTCTCCAGAGAGCTGCATCACAAATGAAAACTACAGAGCTATCAGCTCACCCTTGTCAGAATGGCTGTTATCAAGAAAGCAGAAAACTGACCAACCAAGGCTTGGTGATGTGGGAGCTCCTGTATGCTGCTAAGGGATATGTAAGGTAGTATAGCCACTACGGAGAAGATGGAGGCTCTTGGAACTACTGAAATTAGACCGATCTACTGGCCTGGCATGTCGCTTCTGGGTGTACAGCCAAAGGGGTGAGATGTCATCTCAAAAAGACACCTGCAGGCCCATGTTTATTATAGCACTGTTCACAACAGCCAAGACACAACCAAACTAGGCATCAAGAGGTAGATGATGGATTAAAAAAATGTGGCACACATACGATGGAAGATTATATAGCTATGAAAAGAAAAATCCTGTTATTTGTGGCAAAATGGGGAGAATGAGAGGATATCACATTAAGTGAAATATTCCACATAAATGCTGCATGTTCTCTCTTCTATGTGGAAACTAAGAAGGTTGGCTTCAAAGGAGAGTGCAGGAAGGTAATTGGTAGAGGGTAGGAGGTAGGAAGGAGGAGATAAAAAGAGGTTAGACCACAACTACTGAAACAGCAGGGTCTGGGCATAAGGCCTGGTGGTCCACAGCAGAGCGCTGTGAGTGCAGTTCGTGGTGAACTCTCCCATTTTGTGAATAACTAGAAGAGAAGATCTCAAAGTCTCCAAATACAAAGAAATGGTAGGGAGATGCTAACAGTACTGATTGGATGAGTATTTTCTATATAATATATAATTCCCCAAAAATATGTACAATTATTGTGCTAATTAAAAACAGAGCCAGGTACAGGGGTGAGGCCTGTTACTTCAGCACTGTGAGGCAGGAGGATCTCTGGGAGTCCCAGACAGCCAGAGACTCTCAGAGGACAAAAATCTCCACTGAGGGTGATGCTCCCCTGCCCCCACCACTTAAAAGCTCCAGCACCTCTGAGCCCTGTCACTGGCCAGCTGTCCCCAAGCATGCAGGGAGCGCCTCACTCCTGTGCCGGCGATGTCACAGACCAGGAAGTGTCCCCTCTTCACTGTGTTCTGGCTGTGGCATCCCACAGGGTCCAGCAGCCTCTATGGGGCCCCCTGTTGCTGCATCCCTCAGAGCTGCTCCCCAAGATGCTGCTGTAGCCAGGGCCCAAGTTTTAACCCTCCACTCGCTTTCCTCTTGAGGGGCGAGGACTTCAGTGGCAGGATGTCTCTTCTACCTGCCCATCCCGGATCCTGCTCCAAACTGGTAAGTGCGGGTCCTGCAAAATGCAACTGTGAAAGATGGGTAGGAAGCTGCTGGGACTCAGGGCTAGAGCTGGGTGCTGCTCTTGGCGCCCCCCTCTTCTGCCTTGGAATGGAGCTGGAGATTCAGCAGGCAGAGAGCAAACTTCAGCTCCTGTCTAGCGTGACCTGTTGGGTGCTGGTTCTCCATAAGGCTGGGCCGTGGGGGGGCAACAGGCTTTGGTGCCCACCATACTGGCTTGGGGACACAGTGGGAAGGGCTGGCTACAAGTGTACAATTAGTTCATGAAAGCTTGGATTTTGCAGAAACCAGCCAAATCTTTGGACGAATGGCAGCTGCCACATGGAGCAGATGCCCTAGGAAAGCCCCCAATCTTGCAGAATCTGCGTATTTTCCTCACTCCTGCCTGGGAGGCCGGAGCGAGCAGTCATTGCAGGACTTTCCTGGAGTTGTCAGGAAGCCAGGGCTGGTGATTTGTTTAGATTTGTCTGAATAGCTGTGGGCTGCCAAATCACACAGACAGCTGCAGTCACTGCTTTCTTCATGCTGCTCAGTTCACGCCATGCACTTTATCAGCTGCATCTCTCCACCCTCGATGTCTTGGGAAATCATCACAGCTTCATGGAGAGTCAGAGCCCTGAATCAGTTCCTTTTCTGCAGCATTGCTGTTTGCTCAGCTGTATCATTAGCTGGGAAACAATAACCCGCCCCAGCTTTGCCCCTCGCCTGACTCTGGCATGTGTCTGCTGAACCTGTGTGGAACAGTGGACCATGTGTCCTGTGCTCTGCAGTGCTCCTGCTGGAAGTTGCACCATGGGGCAAGGTGGAGACACCCATTGCCTGTGGACTGGCAATTCCACATGGTGGGAATTCTGTGGACAGTTTGGCTTCACCTGTCGAGAGTTCCTTGGGATAAAAATGAAGTCCTTCTTCTCACCCCTGAGGGTTTTTTTGGGGGGGTGGTGCTGACTATGCAGGCAGAGTAGGGGTAAAATTCAGGAGCTGCTTTTGTTGCTGTCTTTCTGTTTTTTGTATTGGGTCAACCTACAGTAATGTTAATATTAATAGAAGGTTGCAAAATGGCTATAGGGTTTGGAAGTTAAGATATAGGGATAAGTTTTATGGGATTTCCCATCAACATAGTTTAATCTGAATTATAGAACCTTACCATGAAATGGAAACTTGGAAATAATCTCTTTGGATCTTTTTTTTCTCTTATAGATGAGGAATGTGAGGTACAGAGAGTTGACTTACATTCTCTTTTTAAAATAGCAGATTTATTTTATCTATGATGGTTCCAAGTTTGGAACAGCCAAAAGATTCAACTTAGTGTCCCCGGTCTGCAGGTGCATAAGGAATACAGGTGTACAGGTACCAGGTGTACTAGTTATGCCAATTGTTGATGTCAGCGTCCAACTCCGGAAGACTTTATTGGAAATTTATTGCAAGTACTAAAAGGATATTGGAAGTTTCCAGAAATGACATGGAATGTGAAGAACCAGATACAGAAATAGACTACAAGTTAGGATTCTCCAGAAGGGTACAAAGGGCTACTTGAGGAGGAGCTGTCTGGTCGCAGCAGAAATAGATCTCGCTGATCTTGGTCTCTGCCTACATCCATCCACTGTGGCTGTGGTGTCCTGTGAGTGAGCATCCATGTGGCTTTGGTCTTCTGGAGCACAGAAGGTGTCTGTGAACCAACCGTGTCCCTACAGGGGTCACCTCCAGGCATTTGGGTACCTGCTGCTGGCTTCCTGTACGTCCCTCTATGTCCATGAAGGATGATTGGTCTGTGACTGGGCAGAAGTGCTGGAGATGCAAGTCCCCAAGAAATCCTGACAGAGGGCCAGAGATGGAGCTCTGAGGAGCATTTCCCTAAGTGCTCTCTGGTGGTTGGGAAGGAGATCCTGCATCAGTCAGGCACACAAGCGATGTGCTCCTTAGCTTACACTTCTCTCCCTGTGTCTGTTCACATTTCTTTCCGGATCACTCCCCAACTAAACACATCCAAACACTTTAGGATCTACCTTTGAAAAAGCTATGTCAATCTGTGCTAGCACCATGGCTAGGGGGGAAATAGGGTACCTGACATAATAGCCCTGTGAGACGGTATTCAATGGGAGATTCATGATTCTCCAAAGACAAAATTTAAACCTGTAGGATGCAGGGTAAAAGGAAATGTCCACAGTACTGGCCTCCCATATCTTAATCTCATGCACTTGTTCATGGAGTGCTTTTCAATATTTGCGTTCACCACACACATATCTACAATCTCCACCGGGGCTAGAGCCGGCTCATTATCTCTCAGTGACCATTGCCCTTTCTGCCCTTTAGATGCAGACAATTTTAAATTCACCCAGCCACAAGGCCTGCCCAGCCAAAGGCATTTCACAGCCTCCTTGGCAATAAATTGTGGCAAAGCTACTAAGTTTGAATCCATGGACGATAAGAAAAGTAATGATGCAACTTCTAAGGCCTGTATTTTCAAAAGCGATTATTCGTCTCTTCTTTCTTTCTCTCACCCCTTTCTTATTTTAGTTTCATATAGAGTATTCAAACTCCCTCACTGGAGTCATCTGTCCTCTAATCCAAGTCTGGTTGATTTTAATGTAATAAGCAACTCATGACTTAACATAAGAGCTAGAGTTAGATCTACTAGCAGGTCCTTCCCCTGTCTAACCTGCCCTCTCCCATCCGAAGTAACCGACATCTTTATCTCAGATTGGTGATGGTTTGATGGTAGAAACCGAACCATAGGAATGAAGTAGAAGACAGGATTTATTGAAGTGACCTGGCTCCTGGCAGTTACAGGGTCAGCCCCATGGCTATTGTATGGTTCTTTCTGAATCTGGAACTAAGCCCAGCTGGAGACATGGAGCAGCTGAAGAAGACACCACAGCAGCTGAAGAGGAGGGGTCGGCAGGTGTCCCAGGAGCTGCGCTCTGTGGCCCAGGATGGAGAGGAGTTGAAAGGAAGGGCAGAGGTGCTGCCCCATGCCGGCATGGGTGGTGGCAAAGCGGCTGAGCTACAGTAGTGACCAGGACTTAGGTCTCTACCTTCTGAGCTTAGCACAGGCTTCCACTCTGAGATCATGCAAAATGCCTTTTGTGACCCTTACAAACCCAGAACTGGGAATTCCTGGAAATGTTCCTGCTTAGCTAAACTGACACACCTGAGTTCACCCACACTCAGTCATATTCCTACAAAGTAAGTTTTCAAAGAAAGCTGTTTACTTTCATGAGGGCAAATCAGGCTACCTGAATGCGTTCAGGGCTTATTTCTTTGCTCGATTTTCTAATGTCGGATGTACCCTCCTGTCATGCACAGCAGCAGCTCTGTCCTGTTGGTTGCTGTATCATGCTCCACCGTGTGAACACACTGCAGTTTAGCAGCCTCTGGCTTGCTGGTGGGCATGGGGGCTGCTGTAGGCTGTGATGCTGTCAGCAGTGTCCTCCTCTGAACATTCCTGAAGATGTCTCCGCATGTCCCGGGCAAGTCTGTCCCAGCTTCCCACCAGGAGGGGATGACTTGTCCTGAGGAAGGTGGCCTTGCATGGCCTGATGGGGCAACACCAATTGCAGCTGGTTTTGCACCATCTTTTGGCAAATAGAAGTTTTTGGTTGTAATATGACCACACTGGTCAGTTTTTAAAAGTGGTTGGCACGTTCTGGTATTGTTTAAGGAATCCTACTCTATTTCAAAGTCTGAAAGATACTGCCGATGATTTTTCCTAAGAGTTTTAGATCATTATTTTTTATAGTTAAGTCCTCACTCCATCTGGGATTAATTTTGGAGTACAGTAAGCTCAAGGGATCGGATTTCATATTTTTCTGTGTGGATAACCCTCTGTGTCCAGCTGTATTTATTTTCCTGCAGGTCTGGCAGGCCACCTCTGTCACACACCACAGCTCTGTACATGAGCTCTGTTTCTGAGCTCTGTATTCTGTTCTGTGGTCTATTTTTGAGCTCTGTATTCTGTTCCGTGGTCTGTTTTGCTGTCACAGTGCCCATGCCAGCCTGTTCTAATTACTGTAGTTTTAAAAAAATCACATTATCTGGTGAATCTCATTCACTCAGCACTTTTCTTTTTGATAAAAGTTGTGACAATTTTTCTTCTTTTACTACTTTATATGAATTTTAGAATCAGCTTATTGAGTTCCATGAAAACATGTTAATAGTTCAATTCAAACTTTACTGAAATAGGTAGAGGAATAACATTATGCTATCATTTTCTTCTCCATGATATGATATACCTTTCAATTAATTTGGGTCTTCTTCCTGCCTGTTAGCAAAGTGCTATAATTTGCTCTGTAGAAGGCTTGAATATTTTTATTTTTTCTGACTTTTTGGCATCTTTTGAAATTATTATAAAATTTTCTTCTCTTTAATTATATTTTCTGGCTGTTTATCCCAAGGGTACAGATCTGTGACTGACATTTTCTAACTCATGCTAACAATTAGCTCATAGATCCTTTCTGATTTTTGGCATAGACAATTACATCATCTGAAAATAATGACAGTTTCATTCCTTCCTTACCATTCCTTCTTTTTAACCTCTTTTGTGTGTGTGTGTGTGTGTGTGTGTGTGTGTGTGTGTGTGCTAACTAGGGTCATCAATACCATTTTGAATAGAAATAAGACTGGACCATCTTATTTTTTTACTTGAAAGGTAATTGTAAAATTTATGTTTTATAGATACTCTTTATCAGACTAAGGGAGTGTCCACTATTCCTAATTTGCTAAGAGTATATATTTCTTAAAATTTGTATTGCAGTAAATATATGTAACCCAGATTTGCCAACTTGACCAGTGTGAAGTGCCCGATTTGCTGCCAGTAAACAGCCTTCACTGTGCAGCATGAACATTACCACAATTTCCAAATGTTTCCCTTGCCCCTAAAAGAAACTCGGTGCCCATAAACCGGTAACACCCAATTTTCCTTTCCCTCTAGGCCCAAAGTAAACTCTAATCTGCTTTTTCTTAATTAAACTGCCTACTCTAGATATTTCATGTAAATGAAATTTTGTAATGTGCGGTCTTTTGTATTTGGTTTTTTTTCACTCTGTGTTTTCAAGGTTATGTTGTAGTATGTATCAAAATTTAGTTACATTCACTTATTTAATTTTATTCCTTATTGCATAATATTCCATCATATGTATATACATGTTTGGTTTATTTATTCATCTGCTGATGGAGACTTGGTTGTTTCTGTCTTTTGTCTGCTGTGAATGATTCTACCATGAGTGTTCCTTTTTATATCATGAATGTATCTTGAACTTTATAATTGCTTTTCCTGCAATAGTTATGTGTCTACATTTTCTTTTAATTTGACAATGTGCGGGTTGCATTTTAAGTGAAGCAAGGACTCAATAACTTTGCTTCTCATGCACTCTTTCTTAGGAAGCTACTAAAGAATGTGCGCCAGCAAACTGAGGGTGTAAACTAAGAAAGAAAGTGCTGGGAGGATCTGACAAATGAGAGAGGAGGATGGAACCTCCACAGTGAGGACGAGGCCTTGCACCCAGTCCCGAGGAGCCAAGTCCCACCAGCAGCAGGTCAGGAGGGTCCAGGAGAGATTTACTGAGAAGTGAAAAATTTAGAATCTTTCTGCTGGTTCCAAACCTAATGAAAGGAAGGGAACCTAGGCCTGGTTGGTTGCAACCATATTAATAACAAGAAAGCGAAATAAGGTGACCATCAGTTACAAACACAAGGAAAATATTCACGGGGTGGCCCATGGCTCACCTATAAATAGCATTTGCAGCTCTTAGTCATAGCTGCAAACACAGAATTTTAATCTATCAACAAACCCGATGTCCTGTCTTGGGGAAGTGGCTGGCAGGGGGAGTGAACACATATGGCAGAGGTAGAGACATTTGACAGAAGAGTTAAATTCTCCCCTTCCCTAGTGGGAGGTCCGTGGGTAACGCCTAACACAGCCATCAGGAATTAGGAATGCACACACACTATATATTGATATGGACATAAACACCAGAACTCCTGATGGGAAGAACTGAAAGTAGCTGTCTCTGGAGAAGGAAAACCTGGGGGTGGGGAGTGCTATTTATGGCAATATTAAATCTTATAAAACCGTCTGACCACCTAAATTATTTGCTTTTATAACCCTGACAGAAGCTAAATTACAAAGGCCGATGAAAGGCTTTCCCCTCGGCCACGCCACGTGAACCCAGCATCGCACACTTCCAGCACGTACCTCACTCCGTCCGCTCCTTCCACGTCCTGCCTGTGGCTCTTGTCTGTTTCAGAAGAAATAGAGTTTTATTTCAAGGGAGCTCTTCAATCGAGAGAAGCCAGGCTCAAGACGACAGTCACAAGAGGAACATGCCTATAGCCGGGCACCTCCTCAGCTTCCACCACTCCAGCTGTGTCCCCGACATTCTCGCCTTTCCCACGCCCGCAGGAAGGTGGCTCTCCTCTCATGGGAGGGCCGTGGCCTACTCCTGGCATCGCCTCAGCTCTCCTCAGACACTCACCTCCTCCGTGTCATCTCCTCTCACTCTCATCTGACCCCTTCGCGTGACTGTATCAGCCTGCGTCTGTTTCTATATTTTTATTTTTTAATTTTCTTTTTTATTTGCATGGATTTGCCATACATATAATCACATTCGTCCTAGGGAATTTGGACCTGTAAATCATATATCTTAATTTTTACCATTTCTCCTCCCCCTCTACCTTTCTTACAAAAAGCTTTGTTTCCATTTGTTCCTTCCATTCTCTCTTTTTTCATTTCCTTTCTTTCTCTACCCTCTCCTTCCCTTGTTCCTCTTCCCATTTGAACATGTTCTTTCTACTTCCCAATATCTATCCTTGACTCCCTCAAAATCCCCAAAAGACCCTCTACCTATCTTTCATTATCTCCCTTATTTACCGTTTAGGTTTCTCACAGGAGACAAACAATGTGATATTTAAACTTGAGTGTCTGATTTATTTCACTTGGTCTTAAAATATATTCATTTTTCCTACAAATAACTCGAGTTATCCTTCTTTATAGCAGAGTAGTACTCCAGTATATATAAAAACCACATTTTCTTTACCCATTCATTTTTCAAGGAGCATATGTGTTATTTTCAAGATTTAGCTATTATTGTGCTGGTATTATAGACATGGGTGAGCACACAGTACTGTGGTATGATGCTATTATTGCTTTGGGAAGATACCTAGAAGGGGAATAGCAGGTTCAAATGGAACCTGTAGTTTTACTTTTTTACAGAATCTCCATACTGATTTCCACAGTGGTTGCACCAGTCTGCATTCCCACCAGCAGTGGAGAAAGTTTCCTTTTCCCCCACAGCCCCTCCTGCATTTGTTATTGCGTGATTTCTTGATGATAACCATTCTGTCTGAATGAGATGGAGTCTCAGTGTTTTTTTAATTTACATTTCTCAAATGACCAGTGATGTTGAGCATTTCTTCATATAGTTATTTGCTGTTTGTATTTCTTCACCTGAGAAATGTCTATTCATTTTAGATGCTCCTCTTTGGGTTGAATCTTTAGATTCGAGGGGAATGATTTTTCTAAGTTCTATATATATATTCTAGATTTTAGCCTTTTGTCTGAGAAGTAGCTGGTAAAATTTTTTCCTGTTGTGTGGGATGTCTCTTCCCTCTGTGGGTGGTTTCTTTTGCTGTGCAAAAAGCTTTTAATTTAATGTGATCCCAGGTGTTGATTCTTTGTAATATTTCCTGTGCAGTTGGGGCTCTGTTCATAAAGTCTTTGCCTACATGTGTGATTTCTAGAGTTCTGTTTTATTTTCCAGCAGGCGAAGTGTTTCTGTTTTTATATCCAGGTCTCTGCCACACTTGGGCTTTCGCTTAGTGCACGGACAGAGGCAAGCTGGTCTCTAACACCCTCCCCTCATCTCTTGCTCTGTAACTATCCTCTTGGCCTGGCCTCTCCCGCTCTTCTACCCACGCGGCCCTTGCGGTCGGCTCACTGTGAGTCAGCAGCTGCTTAGGTCCAGGGATCCGGTGCCTGCTCTCCTAACGCTGGCAGTCAGGGAGCTCCCGGCCTGGTTGGCAGTTCAGTCTCAGCATCCACACGCATTACTCACTCTGCCTGTGTTAGTTGGTATCCTGTACCTCTGTTGCCCAGGGCTGTACTTCTACCAGCCAGCAGAGTTTCTTCTCCAATGCCCTGTGTTAGTCAGTGAGCAATTCCTCCCATGAGCTCTCAAAGAATCCTTTACCTCCCTCATTGTAGCAGTTACTAAGCTATAGAGCCACAGACTTGCTTATTCCCAGATGCGCTGTAAACTCGGTCAACATGTAGCCTGTCCATGTGGTTCCCCCTCGTCCTCATTCCCCAGTCCAGGGCCTGGCCTCGGAGGTGCTCGGTAAATATCTGTTTGTAGATTAGCTGCATGCACTGCTCAGGGCTCGTTCCTAGATTGGCTGCATGCACTGCGGCATGCACTGTTAGTAGATTAGCTGCATGCACTGCTCAGGGCTC
>PVLA01016566.1:0-20293 GCA_004027455.1 Hydrochoerus hydrochaeris
TTACTGACACTGGGCATTGAGCTCAGGGCTTTCTGCATTGAGCTACATCCCGCATCCTTTTTAAGGTTTTTTTTTTTGTGACTGGGTCTCACTAGTAGCTAAGATGGCCACTCTGGGCTGAGTCTTGCAAAGCTGGGATCACAGGTGGGCCCCAGGACATCCAGAGACTTCAGAGCGTGTTGAGTTCAAGATGCGCTGTGAGCCAGTGGATCTACAGGTCTAGAAGTCAGGAATGCTTTCGAGGCTGCAGCTACTGAGAAGACTTTGATTTTTCCAAAGTTTCTAGCTACATAAGAGTGCTATGTGTGGTGACAGAGCCTGGCATGGCTGGCAGTTATGATCCCAGACCTCAGCCACTGTGACACTTCCCAGACCTTTCCGGTCTGCTTGCTTTGCTTTGCTTTGCTTCTTTCTTTCTTTCTTTCTTTCTTTCTTTCTTTCTTTCTTTCTTTCTTTCTTTCTTTCTTTCTCATGCTTTTCTTTTGTTTCTTTCTTTCCCTTTGCCTTTAAAAATTTAGTTTGGGTCTAGAGATGTAAGTTTGAATTTGGAGAAACACCTCTTCTACTACCTGGCCTCATAGTTTGTTGAAGTCATATAAGGGCTTTAGAAATCACTTTCCTCATTTGTCAAATGTCAGTGGCACCCCATGGCATAGAGCTGACTCTAAAATGAAATAAGCAGCACAAGGTGGGTTGGAAACCCAAAGGAGACACGGAGGAGGAGACCACGTCCCTGTGCTGGCAATGGCAGCAGCGAGGGTGGGAGAGCCACGCTCCAGCAAAGTGCCTTGACGCAAGGCTATGGAGAAATGGAAGTGTGCATTTATGAGCATGTGCGTGCACACACACACACACACACACGCACGTGCACATGCATGTGCGTGCATCCCCCATGTGATCTTGCTCTCCTGTTCACTTATTTGCCTATTAGACAACACACTGACACGTTTTCCTTTTTTGGTACTGGGGATCGAACTCACGGCCTCACACTTGCCAGGCAGGCACTTGGGCTGCTGAACTAAACCTCCCGCCACTGCCTATTAGATACGTTATAGCCTTTAACATCTTCTATTTGGGTTGTTACAAAATCCTACTGTTTTTTTTATCTGATCTGTGTGCTACAAGAATTAGTTGAAGACTGCTTTTCCTTTACCACCTTTAGGCTGCTACTTGCCAGCATACCAGATCTCAGACCCGTCACTTTAAAGACCTTACTGCTTTGTAAGATGTGGTTATTGCCCCTTAACGCCATAGACAGGTTTTAAGGGAGGAAGATAATGCACAGGAAAGACTGTCACAAGTTACGAGTAACTATATAAATATCAACATTCTGCCGTGTCAGCCTGCTCAGGGCACTCTTGGCCATTTCCTGCAGAGTCTACACTCGGTGCTTCTGAGGTTTACAAGGCCCCGATTCTTGCAGGCCCGGTCCAGTCTCCCTTCTGTTCCACACGTCGGCTTCCTGTTCTGTGATCATTGGCTCCATTAAATCTGGGACCTCATGGCTCCTCTGCTCATACTAGAAAGTTTCTCCCAGATCCTCGGTTCTCTCCCATTTGCTTCCCTTACATTTGTAGCTTTACAATTTCAAGGTTTCTGCTACTTTTCTGGACTTTCTTGCTTCTTGTGCTTTTAGCAGCGCTGGACGGAGGTACTCTTTCCTCTCCAGAAGGATTTGCTGTTTGAGATCCAGGATGAGGCTTTTTCTTTAGACTCGGACCCCGCTCATTTTCGGTGTCTTTCGCTGGGCCCGTCGAACCTCCTTGTGCGTGCTTGGTGTCCGTCTGTGACACAGAATGAGCGCGTTCAAGGCGGGGAGTTGGTGCGTACTGACACTACAGTCGTCCCTTATACCTGCCCTGCCGGCTTCCTCTTCCTCTACCCATGAAGTCTACCTCTGTTTCCTGCCTTCTCTCTTTCGTTCTGCTCTTTGTTTGTGGTTTGAGATTCTCCGTGTGTTTCAGGGTCTGTGCATTGCGTGCCCTCCCTTCCCCGTGGGCTTCCAAGGTGAGCTCATTCTGTCCCATGCAGTTACTACCACTGGGGTGCCAGGGACTCCACACTCACCTCCAGCCTGGACTTGTCCCTCAAACTTGAAGCTCACATGGTTCCCTTGATTCCAAATAGCTACATTTAGATACCTGACAGTAATCTCAACTTAACAGGCACAAAATATGGCTGTATTTTCTCCTTCACAATTGTTCCTTCCCTAGATGTCTTCATTTCCGTGATGGGAAATGTTATCTTCCCGCTCGATCACCTCAGAAGCATCACTTTGTCCCATGGCATCTAGCCTTGCTGGCTTTATGAGATTGTTTTATAAATCTCCTCAAAATCAGTGACTTAAAATAAGCGGAGTGCATCCTCCCTGAACTCTGGGGTGCACGAGTCCAGAATCAGTTAGACTGAGCCCCAGGGAAGCTGTTGGAGGCTCTGTGGGAGCCCTACCCCATCCCTTAGGGTCGGTGGTGCTGTCATTCCTTGCCCTGTGTCTACACCACTCAATCTCTGGCTCAGTGGTCCCACTGCCTGTTGCCTGTGTGGACACCAGAACTCCCTGCATGGCTTCCTGATCCTGCTTGTGATGGGCTGGTGGCCTCACCTGAATGGTGCAGGACTATCTCCGCATCTCAAAATTCTTAATTGCATCTGCAAAACTGTTCCCAAGTAAGGCAGAATTTTCAGGTTCCAAGGATTAAGACTTTCTATCTTTTGGTTACCATTCTTCATCATGTTATAATATCTCTTGACAAATTTTGATTGTTCTGTTTTCAAAAGATATTGAGGCTCTAACTAGTTCCCATTCATCCCTTAGCCACTGACTGGCTTTGCCATCTCCCACCCGAATTATTTCAGGAGGCTTCTGTCTTCCTGCTACAGAGTTTGTTCTCTTCAGGAGCTAAGGGAATCCTTTAAAAAGGAGTAGCATCCAACCAGTAAAATAGTAAAACCTTGTCATTTGTGGCAATATGAGTGGGACCAGCAGAGACTCTGCTAAGTGGAATCAGCCAGACACAGGGAGAGCTTGGACAGTGGGGAGCAACATGCCACCAGCCAGGAGAAATTCATCTCAATGTCACACAGCAGAGCAGGGTCACTACACCTCACCGCAGTGTGGTCCATACTGCAGAATAACTAGGCAGGAAGATCTGAAGGTTCACAAGGTACAGAAATGGTAAATTTCTGCAGACTCAGAAGTGGAATTGCCCAGGTTGGGTCACTCCGCATCGTTCACATGTATCGATCATTGTATGTGGTTCAGAAATACATGCAAAGGTGGAGTTTCAGGTAGACAAGAAGCCACATCCGGTCATGGTACCGCTTCTGCTCACAACCTTCTGTTCCCAGCTTCACGTCTTTCTCCAGCAGGCTCGGTGTCACCTGTTTGCCCATCTGGCTCTGATTCGCTCTTCTTCCTGGGTTGCTCAGGCAGACTGGCTGGGTGCCTTGGCCCTTCCTGAGCATAACTAAAATGCTGCTGTGGTATGCATTTTATTCTCCTCTTAACTCCGTGATTTGCCCCTCTCTTTATTGAAGTTCTTGCTCTGATATCATACATCAGAGTGGCTTTGGGGGACCGCCCCCCTCTATCTTTCTGCCTCTGCCTTATCCAATTCTTGGTGTACTGTGCTCCCCCAGGGACCTTTACTGCCACACAATATACTGTGTATTTATTTCTCTGTGTACTACTGATCGCACTCAATATGAGGTAGACCTCAGGTCCATTTTGCTCCTTGCCTGGAAGATGGTCAGGATCCACATTTGTTAGCAGAGCCTCAAAGACACCAGCATTGACAAGGCTACATAGAAAGTAAGATGTTTGAGGCTGACATCCCGGCTGCAAGTCATAGCTTCAGTTTCTTCATTTATTCCAGTGTACAAAACACACCCATTCAGTACAGCAGTAGCATGTCCTTTTTGTTTTGGTGCTGTGTGACATTTTAAAGGCTGATGATAAGACACCAAGTTCCAAGTGCCCCTCTGCTCCCGAGTGAGATGCTGATCACCCATGTAGATCAACAAAGGGAGTCGTTGAGAGTCAGTTTTGAGAGCCAGGGCCACCTCCTGCTTTTCCCCGGGTGCCTGAATGGGCCCGAGGAAGTGGGCTGCTGGCCTTTTGGGTCAAGTCCGGCAAGAATGGCTTCGAGCCAGAAATCATGGCTTCAGGGCCGTGGCGAAGAGTTTGATCTGAGTCCTGGAGTTGGGCAGGTGAAGGAACTCTAGGTAGCCCATACTTAGAAGCCTTTAAAAATAACAAGATAGCTTTGTAGCATCTTACAGTGGCTGTTTTAGACAGTGCCTTCACAAATTCCACAGAGTGTGCTTTACCTATTCATTTTGAATTCTGTTGGATGGGGGTCTTTGGGGATTTTTCTCTAACAAAATCGGTAAGGCAACAGAATCCTATCCCTTCTCAAGCTAGAGAAAAGAAAAAACTTCCACAAACATGGGATGATCTTGGATGCTTTAAAGCAGCAGCTGGAAGCCCACCTCTCTGTTGGTGAAGAAAAACAAAAATAACCACCCAAAACGTGGTAAAGGCCACAGAGCTGGTACTGTCGCGTGTCAGCACCAGCAGAGAGGTGGAAGGCAGACGCTTTCTGAGGAAGCTGCCCAGGAGCTCGGCAGCAAGTAAGTGCTGAGGCAGGCTTTGAAGAAGGAGTCGGAGAGGGCGGCATTCCCAGGACATGGAGTCTCCACGGAGACTCGGGAGCAAGGCCGATGTGGCGTTTGTGGGAGGGTGGCAGGCCTGAGGTGTGAGGCTGCAGGACAGGGTCGGTGGATGCAGGAGACAAAGGCTAAGGCACAGCTCTCTGGGAAGTGTGGGTGGCAAAGGCAGGTGGCATCCTGCTCCCCCTCTGACGGCTGCCCTGGAGTCCGCAGAGTGCCCTTGCACCAACCTCCTGGACAGACTTCTCTCGTTTGCTTTTCATTGTTGTAGCCCATCAGTGCAAATACCGTGAACGACAGCCTTTTACCTGATGCCAGCTGACCGTGATCCTTGAGAGGGACCAGTAAACTCCGCAACCCAGCTCAGGACACCCTGCCCGCGGTTACCCACGCTGCCGCTCACCGGCCCTTCCCCACGGTTCTCTGTGCCAGGTGCATCTCTGCCACAGCACTGACCCCATTTGGTTTCCTCTGGGGTGCTACGCCTTGGTGCCTCTGTCATCTCCGAGACTGGCGCTGACTTTTGTGTGGTGCTTCCCCCTCCGGCCTCACCCTCCATCACCCTTGACACCCGGGTTTACTGCTGAACACTCCTTTAAGCTGTTACAGGGTATCATTGGTACCTCAAGCTCATACCTTTGGAGAATCTGAAACACCTGTGACAGTAAGACAAGTGTCTCACCTCGCGACGCCCATGTCCCGCTGTCTTGACTGCATTATCTACAAACTTTCTTAGCTTCCTTGGAGCAGTGCTTCCCAGCTCATAAGTGTGCTGCAAACAGGCTCTAGGACCCTCTCACATAGTAGACGTTCCACAAACATTTGATCAATAAATTAATAATGTATTCAGTTATGTAAGATGATGATGGAATTTCTATGTTTGTGGTGCTGGGAATCGAACCCAGGTCCTCACACAAGCTAGACAGTTACTCTACCTTTAAATTAGAGCCCCAGGCCTTTTTTGATTATTTAAAACAAAACATGCAAAAATACGTATTTATTAATCTGTCTCCAAAAATATAATTCTAGATCTTAATATGGATATTTCAAAATTTTCTATTGTCCTTATTATGGAAATAAGTATTTAACTGTCTCTGAAATAAATTTTACAAATCGAAATTGAGCACATTGCAAATATGTTTCAGCAATGATCTATAGTGACAATAAGAATAAATATTTCTATCATGACTTTAAGTAATTCCAGATGTTTTCCCATTGCATTTTTATGAAAGTTTTTCCTAACTTACCAGTGTCAGAAATAATTTTGTTAGTTTACAGCTGAGGCATACAAGCCCGCATGGGTTTCCCAAGGCAAATGCACTAAATAAAATATAACATATGGTTTTTGTAAATTCAGTAGAGTTATTCCAAAACTTGACCATGATGCTAGAGTAGAGTCATCTCCTCTTTATGAGGGGAAAATGGATCCAGTTTGTAATAAGTTTATTATTTCATAAGAACTTAAATACATTAATTGCTCAGAACCACAGTGACTTTACTTCGAAAAAATCCAACATCTTCTCTTTGTGGCATTTTCTTTTGATTTGTGCGATGCCCACACAGACATTTAGTTTAAATCTAAATTTCCTGTAAGAAAAATATTGGGGCACCGTGGGACCATGTTGTATGATTCTGTCATCCATTCATGTATTCAAAATATCTGTAGCTCCCTTACAGTCCAAGGAGCATACAGTGGAGATTCGGCACCTGATGAACTGACATTTCTTCTTCCAGCTTCCAACCATCAGCCGGAGCAGAGCCTCTCTAAATTTATTTTGCAGCCTGATCACTCAAAACTGTGTTAAAATGTGGATTGTGGCTGAGTGGCTTTCAGAGCAGCTAGACATTCTGTGCTGCTAGTAAACTCCCAGAGGACACCAAGAGGATCCACATGTTTCCAGTCTGTGGAACCTAATTTGAGGACCAAGGAACTGGAGAGTCCTCAGGCTCAGAGCCCCAGAAGACAGTGCCGCATGCTCACTGGAGCCCTGGGTCCTGCCAGATGGACCTGTCGGCTCTACATTTTGGTGTTGGAGAGGTGAGATCAGGTCCTCTGAACATCTCCAAGGTTGCTTTCTTTTCCCTTTCAAATAAGGATTTTCCATGGCTGGCAGCCCTGATGCTGTTTATGGTTCCATCTTTCTCCCACAGACACGTTCTAAGTTATCCCTGACTGCCCTTTCCACCTGCTTTTCTACCGCCTGTCTCCACTCATCTGTGAAGTCCTGTTGCTAGCCCAGACCTCTGTGTAGCTCTGTTCCCTCCTTTTCCACACGCCACATCCTCTGACCATTTGTCTTTCAGTGTTTGAGCTCCTCCTGCAGCTGAGCAGGTGTCTTAGTTATTCTCCTCTCATTGCTGGGACAAAATACCCAGCACCTCAAATGAAGGCTGGAAAGGTTTGTTTAGCTCCCTGTTTGTGGAGGTTTCAGTGCATAATCAGCTGGCTCCAAGGCAGGGTGGCGTGGCACAGGGACAACACTTCAAGGCAATGCTTCAAGGGTGAGGGGGACAGAGCAAGCCTCTTTTCCTCCTTTATATTGTATACAGCCCACCTTCTTCTCCAGGGCTGGCATAGCACTCACAGTCTCCCTGCCCTCCTCTTGCACAGGATGAGGATATTTACCAAGAAAGGACCCTGGCTCCCTGCTGAGTCTCTCGGTTAAACTTCAACACTGCTCAAGTTGACACAGTGTATCAATTGTAACACCAGGGCTCCCACAGCCCCTTGGGGAACCATTCCTGCCTGGCCATCTCTTTGAGGCCACTGCTGCCCTCACGCTCCTGGCTCCCTGTGCTCTATCATTGCCTCCAGCTTTTGATGTCTGTTTCAGACTCTGTGGTTTTGGAAAACCAGCATGTGGTGTCTTAGATGAAGACTCCTAATCAATGATGTAATCTGGTTGCTTCTCCAACCTGCTAATTTCTGCTTTCTTTATGATCTGGCAAACAGCTCAATCTACTGTCCCCTTGGGGAAGAGTAGTTAGGAAATGACAGTAGTGTTACTGCTTTTCAAATGCTGTTTATTTTTCTGTTTTAAATCCATTTTTAATAATAATTCATTTCATACAATGTATTGCTTTGAAATATACACACTGTGGAATAGCTAAAAAAGCTACTGCACATGTGTTTCCTTACATTCTTGTGTGTGTGTTATTAAAATCTACTTTCAACAGTTTTCAAGAAGGCAGTATATTGTTGTCAATTACAGTCACCACGCTGCATATATTTTTATCAGACAAAAATTTTATATCCTTTCACTAATGTTTTCCCACCCATCCCTCACCATCCACACGCTCTGGTTAATCTCATTTTCCTCTCTACTTTCAGTTCAGTTGTTTAGCTTCCACGTATAAGTGAAATCACATGGCGTTTGTCTTCTGTTCTTTCCTTTTTTCACTAACATAATGTCTTCCAAGTTCACCCATATTTTTGTAAATGACAGAACTTCCCTCTTTTTAAAGGCTAAGTAATATTCCTTTTGACATAGCAGTCACATTTTCTTTATCCATTCTCCCACAGGTGGATATTTAGGTTAATTCTAGATGTTGGTTTTAGGGATTCATGCTGCAATAAACAAGGAGGTTCACGTTGTCCCTTAGGTCGCCTGATTTTATTTCCACAGATGTACACCAATAACGGTACCACTCTTTTTTATCTGGTAGTACTATTTTAATTTTTGAGGAGCTTCTCTATTGTTTTCTTTAATAGTTGTGCAAACTTTGTATTCTCACCAGCCATGTGAATGAATTACTTTCTTCCAAGTTTTCTCTAACAGTTTTGAATGATGATAGTAATTATTCTTTTCTTCCAGATTATTCATCTTGATAGATGCACTCTTTGCAGGGCTAAAATGTCCAGGTACTTGAAAATAATCGGCACATACAACAACAATTGGTTGGTCAACTGAAGGTGTGTTTTAACCAGAAAGCTAAGGAATTAATCCCCGGCATTATGCTTTTAGGGAATCACCTTTTCCTCTTTACCCCTAATTATAATTGCTGTTAATTTTCAAATGTCAGATATTAAAATATCAAATACTAGAATATCGTCTGCTACAATACCTGAAAAGGTAATAATCTCTGGTGGGAAATACTTACTAATGTGTCCGTTTTGTGGCAAAGTCCATCATTCTTACTGTTAAGTTGATATCAGAATCACATTTATTCAAGATCTCAGTTTTCCCTCATTTCTCCCACTGAAGCTGATTTTATATCCTTATTTCCTTGATCACATGGTATTAGTTTGCGTGGGCAGCTAAAGAAACTTATAGTTCTTCCCCTGCTTTAAACAAAATAAAGTCCTTGGCTTGTCAGACAGCTGTACCTGGTTTGAATCCCAGCTCTGCTATCTCTTCTCAGTTTATCTCAGGCAAGGCGTTCAGTGTTCCAGTCTTTGTTTCTTTTTCTGGAAATGAGAATCAAGCTCATTTAATAGGTTTCAAAGAGGTTGAAAATGTATGTGAAATATGTGAAACATTTGCACTTTATAAAAACTTCAACATGATGTGTATGAGACATGATTTAGACAAGTTCAGGATCTGTTTCTTCTCATGTAGGACAGCATTTCTGTTCAGCAAATAAAGGTCTCACTGTGTGAGGTGTTTCATGGCCAGACTAGGTTATAATGTTCTTATAGTAAACTGAAAACCAAGAGGAACTTGTGTGGACCCAAGATTTCCTCCAAATGTAGTGGACATTTAGTTTTAGAGCTAAGTACATGTCTTCACATCTATTCTTATTACAGGGGTCGGTTGGCAGGGGAGTTACTGTTTAGCCTTTTGAATTGTTTCTGAATTGCTTTTAGCCACTCAGCGTATTTACTACTTTCTGCAGCTAGTTACCATAAATAGATTCAGTGCATAGCTTTGTCCCTTTCCTCAATGTTCCTAAGATGACACAACAGAAATCTCCCAAAGGAAACTTTTCCTGGAAGGCAGAGGGAAGGCCTGTCACTCTGCCTTTCAGGGAGAACAGATACGAGTTCGTTGTGTGATGAATTTCTTCTCTTCACAAAGCATTTGTACAGAGTAGTGTACACTTTCCAAACAACAATAAGCAATGCTGTGCCAAATGGTGATGCCATTTGGAATAATTAATTCTTTCCAACTGGTGAAAGCGTCTACCTCAGAGGGCTGGCAGACACATTTGAGTGATGTTGCTAAAGTTCTGTACTAGAGTCCACCGGCAGTACTGGTCTTAGCAGATTTAAAACAGAGAGTTCTACCATCATAATTTGATTTCTAATGTCTAGACGCCCTTTCCCACATGGCTACATCAAGGAAGACTGAGACCCGGGCTGTCCCAACCCGGGTGATTTATAACGCAGAGACTACTTTCACTGTCAAGAAGCCAAGTCCCTCAGGTAGCTTTGCCAAAGAGCTGCCTCAGTCCTTTTGTTTTCATCTCCAAGGTCTTTGTTCTTCTGCTAGCTTCCCTTAGTAACTCCAATCATGGAGTAAGCTCCTGCTTGTGAGGTAATGCATTTTCCACCAAGACAACTTGGGCCCTTCGAGAAAATGATCCCTTTCCAAATCATGAGCTTTTTCTGGAAGCTGAGTGTCATGTATCTAAGGCTCATGTCTTGGTTTTGAGGTACATTGCTGAAGGTATTTACTAGGCACCAGTGACGAAAGAGAAAATACTTTTAAAAATGGCAACTTCCTTCTGTGCCAGATATTTTCAATGGTGATAAATAATATTCCATAGATATCTTCTCTGTGTATTTCTATGTAGCTCGGTGGGCGCAGAGGTGGGAGACAAAGAGGGAGAGCCTCAAATTTCAGTTGAAAAAATTACGAGATTGCAGTTTAAAATTATAGCAAGTAATCTGTCATCTTTTCTTCCGTATACAACAAGGCGTGAGTGCGGGTAGAAAGTGTCAGCGGGCTCAGAAGGCCGTGCTGCTGGAGTCAAAGTGCGGTTGTCAATTTGATCTGGTCACTGCTCTTTGCTCTAGGAGTCGTCACAGGTGACGAAGCAGACCTTCTCCAGCTCTGCTCAGCTCCAGCGCTTTAGAAGGTGCAGGCAGCATCTCGGCTTGGAACGCACACGGAGCAGGGAGCACGGAGGCGGGGAAAAGACGGGTGAAAGGCTGTGGGGGCTGAGACGCGTGTCCAGAACGTGGGCATGGAGAGGGGTGGGGGGTGTAAACAAGACCAGCGCTGCTTATAGAGTCTACTCCTGTACGAAAGAAAGACGAGAGCGGTTAGGGGTAGAAGTGTGTGGGACGCTTTCTCACCAAACTGTGGCCCCTGTCCTCTTTCTGCCCTTCCTCATTTCCCAGTGATAGAAGCTATGATGTCTGTACCTGATCAGAGTCTGGGACCCGGGAGCTGAGGACGGAAACCTGTTGCAGTATTGGGGTGTAATGAAGGTTCTGTGCTGAACTTGGTTTTAAGAACATAGAACGTGCTGTTAGGAGTTGATTTTTGATTTACCAGGAGCTCAGTGGTAAATACAGAGGGACTGGGCTATGGGTCCAGATCAGCAGTGGAGCATTTGCTTAGTGTGCGCAAGAACCTGTGGTTCATCCCCAGCACCACAAAACAGACAGACAGACAGACAGACAAAAATATCATAAAGGTCATGCTTTCCCACAACAGAAGCTCCATAGTATTATTTCAGACAATATGGAACATGGTGGTTTTGAGAGACTTGAGGATATTTTCGTACAACGGCATCCTCAGAAAGGGAAAAGCAATACAGCAAATTCAGTGTTGGACTCTCATCATCTTTTCTCATGTTGTTTTTGGACATGAGTTGTCCAAAAGTCTCCTGAAAAGTTGTAGCAAAACTGAAAGCATCTTACAAATATAATATTTTTACCCAAGAAAGTTTCGTATGTTTCAAATACATTTATATTTCTTATTGGATGAAAGACATTAATTATATAACTTCACCTATCAAAGAGAGTGCCAAATTGATTATTAAAAAATAAAGTGAAAGTTTATAGTATGAGATAAAGCAGAGCAATGGAGAAAGTTATTATCCCTGAGTACAAGGTTGCAGGAATGGGGACTTGTGAATTTAGTTTGAATCTCTTCACTGGGTTCAGAACTCTGACATTCTATTAGTGTGTTTCTCTGTTTAACTACAACTCCACAAGATCCTTTACTAAAATTACACTTCTTGTGTTTGAGAGCAAGTGTGGGTGCCATCTGAGTTGGGATTTTTGACTCAGATGTGTTTCATGAACAGTGACAAATCTGGACAAGTTGGCTTGTGAGAAACCTGTTCATTCCAAAATATCTGTCATAATTCATGACTGCCAGGATCCTGCAGACCATGCAGTGCACTATTACACATTCTAAATCTCAAATTATCTGCAGAATATGGAGGTTGTATAGTCTTGGGGCTCCTAGAATATACCATATTGTCTTTTGTTATTTTACTAATCATCATTTTAGGTAGTTTGGGCTCAACCAAAAATAATACCATAAGCCAAGAATAGGTCTGTGCTCTGAGGTACAGCAGGGTCCCTGGACCAACCATATGCCCAATCTCATTGGTGGGAGGAATAGCAATTGGGCAAGCTGAGCATTGTGGAAATGATGGGTCAGCTTACGGCCTGGAACGTTTACATTTCAGCTCAGGGCTCTGAGTGCAGGGGTTGCACTTTGATAAGGAAAGCTGTGTCCGTGCTGGACATGCAGCTACTTTCCTCTCCTCCTGGGAGCTGAAGGGGGCCGGCTTTTACCAGCTGTTGCCAGACCTGGGATCCTGGAAGATGCAAAGCAGAGAGGCCTTCTGCTGCTAGCTCTGGAGATTTCTGGGCTTCCTGACTATCAAAGACAGTCAAATACTTGGGCTCACAATCTAATGATCAGACAAATAAACTTATCAAGCAGAAAAAGAAGTAGGAAGCCATGTCAGTGGCTTCCAGGGCATGGTGACAGGAGAGGTGAGAGATAATATTGTAGAAAATGTGAAAAATGCCACAAGTAGTGAATCAAACAAATTTTTATATTTATAAGCATGACACAGAAACAAAAAAACCCACATGTAGATAATAGATGAAGTTAAGGGTTATGGCAGAGATCTAAGTTAAAATCTGGAATAAATATCTCTAAGGAACCCACCAAGAAATGGAAATTATTATGGAAATGAATGTGGGAGAAGAGACCCAGGATCTCTAGCATGTTAAAATAATCAGATTTCCAAAAGAAGGAAGAAAATACTTGCCCTCTCTCCATAAATTACTAATTTATTATAAAAAGGGAATGCTGCCCAGCAAGCTTAGACAGGGAAAGTGGGAGAAGAAACATATCCAGATGTACTCTAGTAAAATTTCACAACCTCAAGAATAGAAACAAGAATTCACAAAATTTCATGTCAAAGATACTACCTACAATGACTAACAATTGTACCAATATCTGATTCTCACATGCAATATTAGAAACCAAAAGAATGATGTGTGTATGTATAGCTAGCAAGAAAGACTGCAGCTCAAGAATATATGTGTAATTATATATAATTTTATAGATAATATATAATTTTATATATAATCTTATGTAATATATAGTTATATATATACAATATCTAGCAAGGACTTCAGCTCAAGAATAACCTACTATTGAGGTCAAAGATTATTTCCAGATTTTCAACATATCAAAAAATAGCTATCATTCATTTACCCTATCTGAGAGGATATTTAAGTAGGAACTTTAAACAAAGAGCAAACATGTGAGAAATGGGACTTCAAGATAGCAGAGTAAGAGCTGGAAGGAGAGGAAGGGTGAAAATCTTTGCATTATGACCAAAATGTAAGCGGATATTCAGCAACTGGACATATCGAGTGAGAATTATTAGAGTGGAAATGACAGATGGCAGGGGAAACCTTAGTGATCTAATAACCCTTGAGACTGGGGGAAGAGCACCCGGCAGAGTCTGAGGAAGCAGAGATGTGGACGAGGGGGACGTCGGTGCATTTTGCAAATCTCGGGTGGCTGGATGATGTGGAGGAGGAAGCACCATTAGTGGTCCAGAGAAATCACTGGGGGAGTAGAAGACTGTGATCAAAGAAATGGTTTCTATCACTTAAAAAATCATATGTCTGAATTATTGTAGCCAGAAAGGAAAGTTAGCCATTAATACAATCAAAATGTTCAGCGAAGATGCAAAACTAAAAAGAGAAATGCATGGCCACTTGACCAAACCTGTACAAATAAAAAGAGGGACAACAGGAAAAGGTAAAAATTGCAGAAATTCAGATTACAGATTAGTGAATGTGGAAGCAGGGATCATGTGTCCGGTTTATCTTAGTGATATGAAGGGCTAGATTGTTATATACGGTCATGAAATGTTTACTGTTCGGGTGAATAAATAATAAGCATGGGATCCTCTTTCTTGGGTAGATTAATAATATTGCAAGTTAACAGTCTACAAATAGAAGAGCTACCCCTGCTTTTTTCTAGGTTCCTGTCACATGGAGTATTGTTCCCCGTCTTTTGACTTTGAGTCTATGCATTTCCTCTTGAGTTAAATGTGTTTCTTGTACGTAGCATATTGTTGAATCTTGCCTTGTGATTCATGCTGCTGTTGTTTCTTTTGGTTGTGAATGGAGACCATTAACACTGAGTATTATGACACATATATGGACTCATCCTGGTCTTGTTATCTTCCTGTTGTTGGTGCCCATTCCCCCCCCCCGATTTGACTGTTTTCTTTGCCTGGTAGACTCATTCCCTTGGGGTTCATGGAGTTATAATCCTTTTTATCTCTTTTTAGAATGACTTTCAGAACATTGTGGAGTGCCAGTTTGGTGCTTCTGAATTTCTTAAGGTAGGTGTTCTTTGTCATGGAAGTATCTTGTTTCTCCTTCAGTTCTGATAGTTTTGTGGGGTACATCAATTTGAGCTGGAGGTTGTTTTCTTTTAGGGCTTGAAATACTTTACCGCAAGTTCTCCTCGACCTGAGAGCTTCTGCTGAGAAGTCAGCTATGATTGTGATGGGTTTTCCTTTATAGATGATTTGTTTCTTTCGTCTAACAGCTTTTAATATTCTATTCTTCTGCTGAATTTCTGCCGTCTTGACTATTATGTGCCTTGCTGTAGATTTTCTTGGATCATGGCTAATTGAAGTTCTTTACGCTTCGCTTACATGTATGTCAAATTCTTTTTCCCTGCCAGGGAAGTTTGCTGTTACGATGTCTTGCGGACAAGTTTTTTTTATACCATTTGTACTATGTCCTGCTTTTTCATTGACTCCAGTCAATCTTTCGTTGGTCTTCTTTGCATCATCTCCGGTTGCTAGATCGGTTTCTTGTGGTCCCTTGCTGTTTTGGGCAGGGGGTGGAGAGGTACCAAAAATTGAACTCAGGATCTTGTGCTTCCCAGGCAGGTGTTGCCCTGCTGAGCCGTATCACTGGCTTTTCCCTTCCTATGTTTAAGAAATCTTTCTTTTCATGACCACTAACCCCAAGCCCGTCTTCTGTGTCTGAGATTCTGTCTTCACACTGGTTTATTCTATTGTAGATGCTTTCAGTGGAAGCTTTAGTCTCCTGGGTGTCTGCTGGAAGCTGTTTTATGGATTCCATTTCTTTGCTATGTTGGACATTTGACATCGCCATCATTTTCTTCAGCCGTCTATTTTTTTAAAATCTGTATCTACTCTTGAGTCATTAAGCACGTTTTTCAGTGTGATCACCATCTCTGTAGTTATCTGAGAAATTATTTCTGGTTTGATCTTTTCTGGAGCCCCGTCTAAAGGCTTGATTGTTGTTCAGAGAGGCCAGGGGAGCGGCTTTTGGAATGTCCGACCTCATGGCCCCCTGGGTTTGGCTGTGGTGAATTGGCTATCTAGGGCTGCATCTCGTTTTAAGTGTCTTCTCATTTTCTACCTTATTTTTTTAAAGTTTAATTCCTGGGTTGATGTTTGTAAATTGCCTTAGGCGAGTTGCTCTATTGCTGGTATTTAGAGCCCTTAGGAAATGCCTGCTTCTCCGAGGAGACTTCCAGGTGTAGCCAGTTTTGGGGTTTTGCGTCTATTGCGAGATCCCACTTCTTCAATTTATCAGGAATGAGAAGTTGTTGCCTACTCAGCCCAACCCCTGGTTCTCTGGCACTTGCCCAGAGTATTTTGTGTGAACTTCAGGCTTTCTCACTCTTGGTATACCAGGAAGAGCAGCTGGTTAGAACAGTTATGTCACTTTGGCTAAGGTGGTACAATCATCAATAAGAACAGCATCAAATGCAGGCCAGAAAATTACAAACTCAAGCAACTACGCTACTTTTAATCATATGAACTAGATTTGTGGTTATATAACAAGATCTAAAACAAATCAGAAAACTGTATGCAATAAATAATCCCTCAATATACCAATTTTGTCCTGGGAGGAATTTAAAAGAGATTAGAGGAAAAATAGAGAAATAGAAGAAGAGAAAGAGATTAAAATTAGGGCTGGAGGACAAAGGAGGATCGTGAGAACTTTGGGAAAGTGGTAGTTTCTTTGGGAGAAGAGAAAGGAAGAACAGAACAACCACAAAAATCTAATAAACTGCATTCACAATCATATAAAAAACAAGATAAAGCAATGAAGAGAAAAGACCAGAAAAAAGAGAGAGCAAAAAAAAAAAAAATGTCCCCCTCCAGGTTTGTCCCTCCTGTCACCAGCAGACATGTGGAGACCAGCGAGCCAGCAGGAGCTTTAGGCAGTGGATTATCTCAGTGACGCTGCACCTTTATTTCTCCCGGAAATTCACGCTGGTGTCTGACCTTGAGCTGGAACCAGACCCATTGGCCTGTAGCTGTCAGTTCACCTTCTGTGGGCTGGACTCAGCTGGGAGCCACTAGCTGGACCTAGCAATTGTTCTGAGTTCTCAGTTCAGCAGCCCCTCTCCAAGATGGCACCCAGTCAGCCTCTCTCCTGGGACACCCCATCCTGTGGCACTCACCTCCGGCTGTGCTGTCCACCACACCCACTGCTCCCTCCCACTGCTGCATCTCTCTGTGGAGGCCTCTGGGGTTGCCAGCCGTCACCGTGTGGCTCATGTGTGAACTGCTCCTCCTGTGGAGTGAGTCCCATTCAGAGAGAAGGTGCTGCCTGCTGCCTGCTGCCCGCTGCCCGCTGCCCGCTGCCTGCTTCTTCTGTGTTAAACTCTCTCTTCACTCTCCATGTGGACATCAGTTCTTGCTTCCGATCCTCCCTGTGTCCAGGGGACCTATTTTCCTCTGTCTTGTCTTACTCGTGTTACTCCAAAATTTTGAATTAAGAACATCCCAAGTAAAATCTAGGTCTTTTCTCATGGAAGGTATTTCCATTGGCAACCCTTTCCCTGGAGTCTTCATGCTCAGAAATAAACATCCATGGAATTGCGATAAAAATGTATAACAGCAATTCTACATCCTCACGCTGGGTGAATTTGCAGGACTTCATTTCTTAAATTCTGATGCTGCTGTTCCACCTTCTTCATTTTCTAAAGAAGCAACAGAGAAAAAGCCTTTGTAGATTACAACCAAACATGAGCACAGATTCTTTTTCTGTTGGCTGGTCTTGGACAAGTCAGTTCACATCTTGAGACTCAGTTTGATAATAATAACAAAAATAATAAGGTGATAATAATAATCTGCCAGTTGCTGGTCTTTTGTGTGGAGTACTATGCCAAGTACTTGTTAACTCCTTAATTTTCTACCAGTCTGGGAAGCGGGTAGTATCATAACACTGCAGTATTATTCTGGAGCAATTATAGCACACTGCATTGAGAGCTTTCAGGGAAAACTATAGTCCTCACTGGGCCCTAACTGCTTGCTTCTCTGCACAGTTTCTCAGCAGTTCTTCCTTACGGTGACATCTGTCATCCAGCCAAGGGGCCTTGTGGTAAGAATTCCAGTCACCACAGAGTCCCCAGTCTTCTGCTTCTCAGCCACATCCGGCCCCCTTCTTTACTCAGCTGGCGCACATTTTTGCCTTTTCTGTTCCCCATTTTCCAACTTGATTAGCCCTAGGATTCGAGCTGTCTGCAAGAACGCATAGAAACTTGTGTGTTCTTAGGTATGAAATTGTTTCAGTTATTTTTGGCTATGAAGAAAGAACCTACCTGAAATTGTAGTGACTTAAATATTTTGATTTGCTCACAGTTTTCTGGACCAGGAATTAAGAAATTCTCCTCTGGAAAGACTGCACCTGGTGGCCCCACCATCAGGCTTGGAGGCCAGGGCTGGAACAGCCGCCTCCTACCTGTCCATCCGGAGCCCACGGCTGGCTTTCCCAGCATGGCGGCCCGAGAACCGCAGGCTTCTTCAATGACTTCTGCATGCAAGAGCACCAGGCAGCAGCCTCCGAGCACACTGAACGCTTTCTGAGGAACAAGGATAGCAGCATCATTCTGCTCTATCTTAACGGCCCGAGCAGTCACAGGTTTGGGACAAATTCTTAAAAAGGTATGAGAAAGGCACTTTGGCTGCATATGAAGCAGCAAGATCCTATTTCTGAGTAGTACATGAGACTCATGCTGCTACGGAAGTCTTTAGAAAAACAGATCCTTTCGGAGGAAAACAAAGATTTTATAATAGAGACTGAAAAGTATTTTTACATATGTTGACCAGGGCTAAAAATTGTCAGACCACATCATTTTCAGACTCAAAAGTTACATGACTCATATCTGGCCTTCCTTGGTCCTTCTTTCCTCCATCTTTCCGTCTTCTCTTCCCTCCTTCCTTCCTTCTTTTATTCATTTGTTTGTTCCTACTACTCAGTTTCTAAACTCTTACGTACTTTCTGGTAAGCAGTCTTGAGGAATCCTAGAATCCTAGGGATAACTGAAAATAAGCATTGGTTTTTCATAATTTCCAGGATCGAGCAGCATATTTCCTTCTTCAAGTCAAGAAGACTCACTCACCAAGTTTATTTTTTAAAAGAATTTTAATCTTTTTCAGCCATCTGAATCATTGCACAACTCTGTTGTTAATTTTGAAATTTCCATGGTTTATTCAACGAGTGGAAAGTAAAGATAGTTATATAGCCACCTCCTAATTTCAAACTGAAAACACTTGGTTTGAACTCTGAAGTCGTACTGTATGCCAACGTATTTATAAGAAAAATGATGAAAACGTTGATGCAAAAGACCATAAATCAGAATAATTGTTTGCAAAAAAATATGTCAAGGTAGTGTGTAAGATTTTAATGTTTTTCCTGCAGACCTTAGCAGTATAACAACTGCAGGAATTTGGAATTATTATCATTATCTTCACACAAGGAAACAGGATGAATGATAATTGACAGCTGGATTCAAATCACAGGACAATGACATTTTAAGGACTTTAAACAGCATTTCTGATTCCATGTTGTTTTCATTAACACTAAATTGTCTGCCTTAGAATGCAATATAAAACAGGTGTTGCCATGATGGAAAGATGCCTTTTTTCCCCCAGTAAAATTATATAAGACACATGATCACAAAAGAAATGTGCACTTAATTATAATGACAGAAACTCATTTGGTTGTTTATTGTGTTTAATAAAGATTACAATGCGCAGTGCTAATTCTGAGGCCCTGGAAGTTCCTTGGTCATCAAGGAAATATTTAATAATTGTCTGAGCCGATTGAAAGCCTTCAAGGAAAGCTACTGCTTGCTGCACTAGGCTCCCTCAGACAAGGATCCTCATTGCTGCCCTGGCCTTTGAAATTCACCGAGACGAGACAACCTGCTGCCGATGAGCAAACGCTATCTGCGTGGCTTCGAATCCACTGGGATGCCGGGGGACAGTTTTGGAGATCATCCAACCTGGGTCACTGTGTGGACGGGGCAGGACTCGAGTGCGATCGCTAGGTCTCCCTCTCCACAGCTGCACTTCCCACTCACTCTCGGGTGACCAGGAGGCATCCGGTGTTCCACGGACGAGTGGTGGGGGGAAGGACGCCCAGTCCTGCTGGCTGGAGCTCCTGAGGGGACAGGTGGCCAAGGGAGGGGGAATAGTCATGTGCTGTCACGAGGTAAGACAGCAGCTGGGCCTGTTGGGCACCTGAGTTAGGGAGAGATGGCATTGGAGTCAGAGCAGGAAGAGCGGTCCCCCATTTCTAAGTGAGGGGTGCGGGTGTACACAGACTCTCACCCTGCGCAGACCCCTGAATGTAGGAACTGGTCTTAGAGAGCCTCTTAAAAAAATCCAGCTCGGCAGATTTGGTGTGTGGATTCTAGACTCTGAACTTATAAAACTCTCCTGTTTTTGCCACTGTGGAAATCAGTATGAAGATTTTCAAAAAACTAAACAGTGGAAATTCCATTTGACTGATCTGTATCTCTTTTTATGTGTCTTCCCTAAAAGATTTAAGAAACATCATATTACAGTGATCTGATCCGGCCTGCGGACCAATGCGTGGGTTTTCCCCTAGAGGAAGGAAAACGGGGCGGGGGCAGGGTGAAGAGAGAGAGACGGAGGCAAGTTGAAGTTTTCCAATCAAACCTCGTTTATTGAGGAAGTGTCCCTGGCTTATAAAGAAGCGGGGGCAGGAAGTTACGGATGGGTCACTGTCATTTCCTGGGTGGGGCAAAAGGATCCTGGGAAATGTAGGCCGACGCACTGGATGCCCACAGGAGGGAGAGATGGAGCGGCAGCCATGAAGCTATCATGCTGCTCCCTACATCTCCTCCCTTATCACTTTATAAGAGTATGGCAGGCCCTG